>CM062391.1:27548587-27663456 GCA_031304145.1 Cardiospermum halicacabum | reverse complement strand
GAGACCTTATGAATGATTAGATTAAGACGTTGGATTAAAATTACTTTAAATTGAAGACTCAAGAAAGATAAAGGGTTTTATGACATATTAATATCCGAGAAGTAAACTTAATGAAGATGACTTATTAAATTATTACAAGAGGTGATTATTGAATTGTATTATCATAATTTATCAAATAATTTTTTTTTTTAAAAAAAAAATGAAGATTAAGAGAAAACTTACTTCCACATAGATCCGGGTTGGAGAGGGCTTCCACATGATTTAGTCACAAAAATAAGTTTTTCCATACTAAGTTGAGGTTCAGACTCTTTGGTAATATATTTGCATATGCATGGTGTTCTCATCTTCTTTATTATTTCACAGCAATAATATGATGGATATATCACTGGACCTTCCTTTTTCAACTCATTTGAGCATAAAACGTATATCGCCACCCCATTTCCACCATCACATGAAAATGGATATGGGGTTGGTGAGACTGTTTGGCTGGAACAGGGATTGGAGATGAAGATGGTAATCGCGATAAAGAGCATTGTTAGGTTCAGATAGAGGAAACATATTGCCATTTTCTTTAAAGTTTGAAGCAAAACAGTTTTGATGGGACCAAAATTATAAGAGTTGTAGATTTATTTCTTATAATAAAAAAATTGATTTTTGTTTAATTGGTGAGATTAATTTCATTTATTGCATATATGAATAAAATAAAGAGAGTTTTGAAATTTATTGCTCACTTACATACAAGTTATAAAAGTCTGTATGTATATTTATAAAGCAATAAATGGAAAAGATAAGAATCCGTGGTGGTAGATAAAAATTTTGGACCCATGATCTACTACGTGGGGATCTGTCCTCCATTGCGATAATCAACCATGCTCTATCCTGCCGAGTTTATTAAATTACTCGATATTAAATCATTTTTATTTAATAAAATCACATGGCTATCTTCAATTTCAATGAAAATAATTAATTTTTAATATTATTTACCTCCTAGAAGTATTTAGAATGGTTCATGTCTTAATTTATTTCCAATATGAGAGATAAATTAAAATTATTTTTAAAAATTAGGGATAAAACATAAACAATCATAATTGAAAAACAAATAATATTACAGACTATGATGGGTGAGAGGAGGAGCAGCACAGGACACTAGTTGCACTTGAATTAGTTGCACTTGAATTTTCCTGCCTTGCCTACAGGGTGGGGCGGCTAGAATTTAAACAATTCAACATACATGGTTGGTAAAGTCAGATCGAGGCATCTTGATGAGTGAAAATTGTAGATATTTTTAGGCTAATTCCCTAATATTTTCTAGTGATTATCACATCTTATTGATTTTCACTTAGTTTTGCATGAAATTCATTGAGTTAATCTTTAAAAGGGTACAACGAAGAAAAATCGAAAAAGATGACAAAAAGCCTTAAAATGAGCATTAGAAGATACGAAAGAGAGAGGATCGTAAACTCCAATAGATTATAAGTCTGCTCTCTACTTGTAAGTCTGTGCCTGAATGTTGACTTACACTAAAGTAGTGCATCCTAAACTCCAATAGATTATAGAGAGAGGATCGTACTGAATTATGAAGCGAGGAAGGATAATTCAAGTAGGCTATAGTTTGAAAATTTCAAACCACAACACAGTGAGCAAGTAATGTAACTCTATAATTATCCATTGTAACAAATAAGAAGACAATATTTTGGTCTATGGTCTTATGATATTTATATTTGAATTTTTTCAAGATCATGAGTGGTTAATTCTCTCTAGAGTGTTTGGGTGGTTTTTGATTTGTCATCTCTAGATCTTCTTCATCATAATTGTTTGATTCTTAAATCTCTTATCACTTGAATTTCATCTTTTTTAAATTATTCCTTGAGAGATTATCATTGAGATTTGTTATCTTTGTGGTTACTTCTATCTTATAGAATAAGGGAGTCGGCAGAGTTTATTACGTTTGAGAGTTGAAGGACTGTGACAACCTTTATCCCTTTGAGATCTATCACCTTCTTCACCTTGTAATTTTCTTTGACTTGATTTTAGGGTTCAATTTAATGGAGTGAATGATCCTATAATTGTTATTGAAAATTTGAGTTTTTGAGTCAAATTTTATTTTAGATGACGTGCTTTTTTATAATGAATTATTTCCATAGTCATCTAAAGTATCATCTCATCTCTGATGACTAGAACTTCGCTCAATTTAAGGTAGTTGACTTAATCCTATTATTGTTGCGAAGATTTAGAAATCTAAGTTCCATATTTCTCTCGAATTCACCGTATTCTTAGTGTCTCCCCTGTTGGAAGTTCAATATAAGGTAGGCTACCCTGAATCGTACTATTATAAATGGAAACCATGACCTCTATAATGTAGAATTCAACATAGGTTCAAGGTTCAATTTAAGGTGATTAAGAAAGTCTGTATTGAAAATTGAGTCTTCTTGTTCTTTAGGTAATAATATCTTCATTCAAATTTAGTAGACTTGAATGATACATCTCAGTTACTGTAGCGTTCAACCCCCACACCGATGGGGCCCGAGATGTTGGCTCGAGAGCCATGACAATTTAATGCACTGTAGTACCAGCGCTTCCAATTAAATATTATTCAATAAGCAATTCATATTTCGATTAAATAGTAATAAGCAATTACCAATTCAATACATATATCAATACATTTCAAATCCACACGACAGAGTATAAAGTAGCTCATTTATTACAAAACATAGTCAATGTGTTAGTTAACCATCATTACTCAAACGATGTCTAAAGAGAGTTAATGAATAGAGTGAAATAAATTTCAGAACTATTAAGGCGAATAAATATTAAAGTTCAAATTGTAACATCTGGCCTCCGCATCCGGATAACCCGAGGAGCAGTGGCAGGGCGCCACCTTATCACATAATGTCTCGTCCATAAATGGGGCCAAATTAAAACTTATTTTTGTTATTTGACCGATTTTGAAAATACTTTTGAAATGGAAATTTTTTTTTGAATTAAACAAAAACTATGGTAGCTTATTCGCAAATTATTAGTGGTTAGGTGAAACCTAGGTTATCACACCTAAAAACTTTCAACCGCTAGAACCCATTTCTTTCCTTTTCTCTCAACTTTGAAAAACTCAACCATAAAAATTTTCTTTCACTGTTTCATTGAATCATTGTTGACACTGTTTCATTAGTTTTGCTATTAGTTTGAAAGTTTCCCTTGAACATGTTCTTCGATTCTGAAGGTAAGTTCATGTATTCACGTTTGTTTGGGTCTGCTCTTCAATGATCTTCTGTCACAAGTTGTAAACTCTAACCTTCAATGAATTGCCTTGGGTTCTTCCATCCATAGGCACACATCGCGGTCACAAGATTGCTTTGATACCATTTATAACATCCGGCCTCGCCGCGGATGACTCGAGGCGTGGTGGCAAGGCACCACCTTATCACATAAACGATCTTAAGGCTGACCATTAGCCCCACAGACCACCATTATGCTTTCCAGCATGCTTTGTCCTCACTGGCATGCTTTCCCAACAAACTTCCCGGAAGGTCACCCATCCCAAGATTGTTCCAAGCCAAGCACGCTTAACTTTGGAGTTCTCAAGTTCTGAGCTCCCAAAAAATAATGTGCACATTAGTGACATGGGTAGCTATTTAATTCCTTTTAATCCTTTTCTCAATTTGGGGTGTTACAAAAATGATGTTAAAATGATATGAATGAAATAGAATGGCTTCTTAAAGGGAATTCTCATCCTTTAAATTTTTTGCTTGATCATCTGGGGTTGCCATTCAGGGACAAAGAAAATAAATAAGAAAAATGAAACGAGAAGCAACATTAGGCTATTGATGCCTAGTTTGCAGCTAATCGCGCAACAAACACATGCATATGTTCATGTTAAATAATGCAAAAATTTAAGAGATATATAATGTGAGAATAAGGTTTACAATATATCATAAACCACCTAAATAATCGTCCAATCAACTACTAATTAACCAAAACCAAGTCATATAATCTATTCAATTTGATTTTCTATTTTCATATAAGTTACCAAGTTAATGCCGAGTTGTGTACCGAAATAGAATTCAATATCCTAAGAAAAAAATTATGACTGAGCACACTACTGAGTTCCACTCATGATTGTAGCTCGACAACCTGACTAGAAACAACTTTAGGAGCTTAACAATGCATTGCTGTCGAATTATATGTCGAACATTAATTCAGTAAGTTGGCGAAAACACATTAGAAACTTATCACTGAATTAATGCCGAATTGTAATTTGGTAAGCTTGCTTAAAACGAATACAAAAGCTTATATCTCAATAGGTGCCGAATTACATGTCGAATAATAATTCGATAACCTATAGAATTCGCCCTATCTGGAGTTAACAACTCTATGTTACCATATGAGCGATTTGCTCAGTTTCAAAATATGACGAATGACATCGGAATACAATCAAACTTTATACACTTAAATGGACATAGAAAAACACATTATTGTAATTCATTCATCCAACAACCCAATCATTCAGTCTTACAACATTGAACAAGTGACCGGTTTGGTCAACTTGTTGCAATAATTCCACAATATACCAAAATTTCCACGACAAGGCAATAACTCATCAATTAATTGTAACGTCCAGCCCCCACCCCCGGATGACTCAAGGCGCGGTGGCTGAGTGCCACCTTGTGACATAACCGGTATTAAGATTGATCACTTGCATCACTGACCATCATTACGTTTTCCAGCATGCTTTGTCACATCCGTAAGTTGTGGCTATTACTTTTTCGCATTTTAGAAATTTAGTTTCATTATTTGAATTTTATTTGATTTTTAATTATTTTCATTCAACGGTAAAATGGGTAAATTAAAATATTGATTTCCGGTTTGACTACAAGATTTGATTACTTTGACTTTTTGGGTAATTTTGAAACAAAAAGGGAATTTGGAGTTATTTTGTAATTATTTACCAAATGAGGTTCTTTTAAAATCACATGAATAAGTGTGGGTTTATGGTGATATTTACCACCCACATAAATATGAAAAGTTGGCTTTTAGAATCATTTGTCACAAAAACCTAAAAATTGATCTTTCAAGTATTCATCTTTTTCTCTCAAACTAAAAGTCAAGCTACGGATTTCTATGCTCTATTTGTTAAAGATTTCAATTGGGATTTGTGCTTGTCTCGATTTCTTCTCGTTCTAGGTAATGGTTTCTCTTCTCTCGAATTAAATCATCTTATTTAATTTGGGGATCTTTTAGTTTAAATTAGGGTTTTGACGAATTTGGTTTCTATTTCAACTGATTTTGGGTTATGAAACCATTGATTTCGATCTACTTATTTTCGGTCTTTTGGGTTTAATTTGGGATTTAATCGCTGCTCTAAATTGTAAACCCTCACTTTCTAAATTTAGGGATTTATGAATTCTATCTTCGATTTGATTAAGATCAAATTGGAAATTGTCAGCTGGAGTCATTCGGTGGATTGGATTTAGCGATAAAGGTTAGTAGCCATGTTTATGCCCTGATGAGGACTATTCTGACACATAAAATTACAATAACGAAACAGAATTCCTATCAACGTTTAAAGTAGTATTTAAGATATCGTCTCCACAGGGATTGTTTGTTAAGAAGCTGAAAGAATGAGATTAAGATCTAAATTAAACTGTTAAAAGAATCTATCAATAAAACAATTATAAAGGTTCATAAAATTGATTTGAGATTTTTAGACACAAATGACATTCAGTAATCAAATCATAGAATCAATACTCAGTTTCGCAAATAATCTCAACTATTACGATGTCGATTTGCTTATCCCTGTTGTTCATTATATTCTAATTGCACAATTCAACTCTGGATTACAAATTAACTTCCTAGATTATCATCAGTGATCTATAGATGATCTCTCGATTCTATCCAACAGTTGTATATATCTGTATACTACAATCTGTATAACTGATAAGCACAATCTATAGAAAATCAAATCTATTGCCTATCTCTAGCACAACGATCCTTTGTTCTTAAATCTAAAACCTGATTGCCATCTCTGGTCTAAATCAAGCTTCAGAATAATAAGATTACTTAACTCTCGTTCTTGTAAATCAATTATTGCATGAAAATTGAGTAAATCTAACTATGGTTAAACAAGAATTACACAATTAAAACACAATGTAACAACAGATCGCAGCAAATCAAACAGAGCTATTAGCTAGCATCTCTACTTCATGCATAATCAAATCAACACTTAATATCCATCGACATGCTTAAAGATCTAAATCTTACCAAGGAAGATTGAACAGAAGAATCTTCAAGCTCATAATCTTCACATAATCTTCAAGCTAATCCTCGATGATTACAGAAAACAGAGTACAAATTTTCTCAAGAAACTTCACTGAATAGAATTTTCTAGAATGAACAGAAGTATCTAGAATTTTTAGATTAGATTACAAAAATGTCAAAAGGTCCTTATTGCTTCAACTGAGCTCCTATTTATAGAGTTTTGCTTAGTGGCAATTTTGAAATAACAAAAATGTCAAAAGGTCCTTATTGAATTCCTATTTATAGAGTTTTTGCGATTAAATAAGAACAAAAACATTCGAAAATATCGCTAAACTTGTTCGCTAAGCAACAAGTCTTCTTAGGCGAATTCTCCTGTTGATCGCTTTTCATCTTGCCTATCACTTAAATGATTTAATTCTTTCTTGCCATCTCCAAATTACCTCATAAACTCACTTGGCGAGATAGCTCCAATGTCGCCTTTGCTTATTGCCTTTATCATGACGAGGTATGCTTTTTGATGTCTAAAGATTTCGCCAAGCTTGGAGAAATATAGAGGCAAGAGATCTTCTTATCGCCCTCCTTAAATTTTCCTCAAGGCGATTTCTTCCTCATGTCGCATTCATCATTATATCTTCTTAGGCGAGGTTTTGAATATCCAGCATTCTTATGTCGCCTCATCCCTTTAGCAAGTAGGCAAAGTATCCAGGCGACCTCTTCTTTCCTATCAAACATTTCGCCATTTCTTATACTTTGGATGGAATTCTATTTGGTTCTTCTTTGTTCAGGTTTTTTGCTTGTTTAAGCTCATTTTCCAAATCTTTTCATCCAAGTCCCTGTCTCAATAGAAATAGTCTAGAATCACTAGAAATCCATGTAATATCTCAACCTTTAAGCTCAATTTCTATGCATTTAAGCTCACAAAATATACTAAAATATAGGTAAATTCTAGCCTTATCAATTACCCCTAACTTAGCCTTTTGCTTGTCCTCAAGCAAACTAACTAAGGATCTACTGAGACAGCAATCAGTGCATACTTATAAACATAATTCAAAGCAACTTATCAGGTATATTTTGAAAATTTTCCAAAAAGTGACTAGCTTTTTCTATCAAAATTTCAAAATCAGCTAACTCAAAACTGGTAATTTTCTTCATGTTGCAAAATATCTGAGAAGATCCAAGTATTAGAGTTTTGAAACTACTTCCTCACTGTAGTCCCTCATAAAGTGTTTGATCTCTTAGAATCCTAAAGTTTACTCACACAATACACTAGTTACTTTTAAGAATCAGAGTTACGTACCAAGGCAAATGTGATTCTATTGTTTCACAAGCACGTATGAAGAAAATTTTAAGAACCTCACGATCATTAAATTTCATTCATACTCTGTACAGCACTTAGCGGTTCCGAAGTTCAGAACTGCCTGTTTCTCTGCCTTAGAATCTCTGATTTGCAAATATAAGGAGAATGAGTCAAGTTAGCTTATGAAAGAAAGGGAATTTTTCAAAGGATTCAAAATTTGGACGTACCACTAACTTCCTCTCAGTCCCTCTATTTTTCACTCTCTAGTGTTTCCCCACTCAATGATACTTTATTTACAACACTTCTTTACTTATATACAGCTGTCCACTTTTTATTTATAGTGGTTTTTTTTCTTATTCATAACTTCTTTTTTTTCTTTTTTTTAATAAAAGCATTTTACTATTTGCTTTTTTAAGAAACACTCTTTAGTAAATCCTCACTTCTAATCTTTTCATTCCTAATTTAATGGTAAGTTCAAAGGGTAGGATTGAGATCATGTCTCTATCTTTAGGGTTTGGACTGGATTAGGGACCAAAGAAAATGTTTTAATAAAAGTGAAAACAAAATGGTTTATCTCACAAGATATCAAGGTCTGGTTATATCAAGCAGGCAAAAGCTTTTTAGTAGTTTCACTCACTCTCTCAAATCAGATCATGTTCTTTAGCAGAGTTTAGAAAATTCCTTACCCGAACAATGCCCTGTACACTTGAGGAATGTATGAGAAATTCAAAGTAAACTTATGAAGGTCCTGATTCTATTTAGAAGAAAAACTGATTAGATAATGTGTTTAATAAGGAAGTGAATAAAAATAACCCCTCTCATGAAGAAAAAGGCACAAAAATGAAGCTCGAACCTCACATACCACCCAAGGTTTTCTCCACTCTTTCCTTATCAAAACTCATCAACTTATTCACAATTCAAATTTGAATAGAATTTTCATTGGTGTTCAAAGAAATTTTTCAGAATTTGCCCATCAAAACTGCTTGCTTTGAACACTTATTTTTCTATTTGAAATCTAATTTTAAAAACTAAATCACTTTGAATTAATAGCAGTGTAAGCTCAATCATGCACTTAAACCTATAATATCCTAAAAAATCAAACAAATTCTAAAAATATACAAGTAAGCAGTGTCCTCAATGCAAAAGAGAACATAAAAGAATATAGGGAGAAAAGGGATATAAAAAATAAAAAGTTAGAGAGTAAGCAGTGTACCTGGATGTCGCCATAAACAAATATTATCTTGACTAAAGTAGAATAAAGAAGAACAAGTTAGGCGAAATGAATCAAGAAAATAGGCGAAAATATTGAAATTGCCAACCCTTGGTGATAAAACCAGGCAAAATAAGAAATACGTCACCATATCAGAGTGACATATAGGCGATATTTCATGGTGAAATAGGTTCCTGTAGGTAAAAGAATTAGGCGATATAGGAGTATCGCCACAGTTACAAATAATGCAATAGGCGTATTAAAAGTGATATCGTCAAAGATGTCGCCCTTACCACAACATGATTACCATTTAGGCCACACATAGGTATCTTGTCTGAGACAAGGCAAAATTTGAGGCGAGATGAATCAAATATCGCCAAAACCTTATTAAACCCTTAATAAACCTGCAAAACAACTTTCAATTTTGAAATACAAGGTATCATATGAATTAAACATGAATGAAAGACCTTGTAAAGACAATTAACACCTTTGGGGAAGAAAACCCCCTAACTTATAATCTGAAAAACTCTCTGCACAAACTATATAAGACAATCACATTACTCTTTTAGCAAATTAAAAAGACAACTAACATCAATCACATTACTCATCATTAGAATAAAAAAGAAATAAAAGACTCAAGTATTCACATTACCCTTGAACCAGACTTGCACAAAAACTAAAGGATATTAAGTAAATTCTAACAAAGTACAAAATCCAACTCAAAGCAAAATACTAAAAGTCTTCTAAAGATGGATCACGATTTGGAGGAGGATATAAGTCCTGCATGCGAGATTTTGTCACTAATCTCTTCTTCTTAGGCTTAGTGACAGGTTGAGAAGTGGGTACAGCTTCAGAAGTGCAGGAAGATTTCTTTTATAGCTTTAATTCATCTAAGACTGCACTTCTGATAGCAACATCCTCTAAAGTTTTAGCTACAACAGATCTTGTGATTCTTTTGGGAGTTTCCTTTGCAAGCTCTTTGACAGCAGATTTCTTCTTAACAATCTTCTTCATAGAAATAGGTTTGTTCAGTAACTGTGGCATAAGATCTTCATTATCACTGACTTCATCAGGTTTTAGAGACAGAATCTTTTGTTTTTTGCCTACTAAAGGAGGGATCACTGGAATGTAAGTTCTGTTGATGAACTCTCTAACCTGCAAAAAAAATTCAGCTCTATATTTATTTCGGATCACCAGAGCAGTAGCTTTGTCCCATGGAGACTTGTTGAACTTCCAATCCCACACAAAAATTTAACTGATCTCTATTGTAGAAGCTTGAATATCCATTTCCACTGCACTTGGAGAAACTTCTGAGATAGAACTTTCATTTTCATCATTATCTTCACCCACAAAAATAGGAGTAAGTAAATGTGACCATTTCCAACTGGTTCTCTCAGCAACTTCTCTAGCATACTCCTCATCCTTGAGAATGAAGTTATACTCACTATCAACAGAACTACACTCAGAACCAATATCAAAATCAAACTCAGAAGAATTGCCAATGTCCTCAATAATTGGCAATTGAGAAATAGGCTCAGGTTGGTAGATTCGGACTAAAGCCATTGAATCATCAGACTAATCCAAAGTTATGCCATGAGGAAATAAACCCATCCTCGTCATATTAACCATTCTTTGAATTTCAAGATGTAAAATATGCAATCTATGAACACACTCCTCGGTAGTTTGTGGTAGAGACTAATTTGTACCCTGGACAAGTCTGAAATTTTCAGGAACTTGGGAAGTGGAAATGCACAGTTCTTGAGTCCTTGCCTTCACATTCTGCTCTGGCTGCTCTTCCTCAACTGGCTGGACTTCTACTCCCAACTGAGATCCAGATCCCTCACCTGCTTCTTGAACTTATACTAGCTTGCCTGCATCTTTACCATAAAAAGCCAACAGTTTGCCTTGCTTTTCAATCTCTGTAGTATCAATCTCCTCACAATCTAAAGAAACATAATCTTCAGCCTCAACAAGTTCAGGCTCCACTGCTTTTGTTTTTCCTTTATTCAAACTCCTCTCATCAGCCTCTATAATCTGACTTACTACCAGTTCTAATGCTAAGTCAAATTGCTCTCCCAAATTCTGCCTAACATCAGTCCTTTCAATTAACTGACCCATAGCATTTAAGTCCTCCAGCTGACCATAAATTTCTGGCTGACTATCTAATAATTCTTCTTGTTCAAAATGTGGAGTCTGATGCTCTTCCATGTTCTTTTCTTGCTTTGTTGATTCTTCAATACTGACTCCTTTCACAAATCTGGCAAAACCAACTCGAGGAGCATCCTACTTTGCTCTATGTAATTCCCACATTTTCATAAATTCTTGTGGGTCAGAGATGCTGTTGAAGAACTCACAGATGCGTTCTTTAACTTTTCTATTTACCATTTCAATTACCATTTCACCTAAATGCTCTCTAGAGACAGGCTCAGCTACCCTTTCATTTTCTCTTTTTGGACTTTGGGCAAAAGGTTGAGTAGCTTCAACTACTGGTTTTGGTACTGCAGTAGGAGAAGAAAATTTATTCTTCTTGACAGTATTCTTCTTGGCATCTCTTAATACCTTCAACTCAATTACCCTATCAATAGCTTCAGCACAAGGGTTGTCCTTACCCTCTCTGCTCTCATTGATTCTTAGCTCGAGCTCTCCTGTTTGTGGCTTTGAGCCAGCTAGCCACACATCCTTCTTTTTACTCTTGACTTCATACCTCTCTAACAATCCAGTAATGAGAGATGGAAAGTAGAGAGTGTGCTACCTTGACCTTTCTTTCCTCATATTGTTCACCCTTTTCTTTAGTTCTGAATATATACATTGACCCAAATGGATGAATTGATCCTGGTTAAAATCTCTTAAGAACCTCTTTTCATATGCTGTGAATTGACTGCCTTTGCATCTAGGCATCACATTATCCCTTAACCAGTTCAGACAAATGGCTGAGTGAATATCCAATTCACTAGCCAAAACATCATTATCTATCCCATTTGTTGGGTTTGGGAACCTTTATAAGCTTCTCAAATCTTCAACTGAGTAGTTCTGAAGCACTCATACCCCTATCACCTTGCAAATCTGGATTCATTAACCTATAGTAGTCACAAATACTATCTATTGAGACATCCACCTCTATACCTCTTATCCCAAAAGGAGTGTCTAATTCTTCAAGTGCCTTGTTGTAGAATTCCTCAACCAAGGTAGCATCGACCTTCCTTGGTTGTGCTACTAACTTCTTCATGCTCCAACACCAGAGGTAGTGTCCAAATCTCATCTCCTCAAGGTCCTCTAGTAGAACACCCTTCTCTTGCCAAAATCCAGATTATCCTTCTGCATAGGACTTTTAATCCGAGTGTGTTCTTTGATGTCTTTAGGTGAAACTGCCTTCACCTTCTTCCTTTTTTCCACAACTGGAGACTTCAGCTTTGGCTCCTTCTTTTTACCAACCCCAGACTTGGCCATTGTAATTTTCTGAACAACCTCAGATTATTCTACCATTTTCTTCCCCTTTTCAACATTTGATGTAGAAGGGGTCTTGGGTGACTTTTCTGTAATCACCTTGACTTTTTTTTAGGCAGGATATTTTAATTGAACTCCCTTTTTCTTGGTAACTTCAGCTGTTACCTTCCCAACAGAGTTCTTTACAAGTTTTTCCCCAAATTTCTTCCCTTTTCAGCAGTTGGTGTAGAGGGGGTCTTCGGAGTTTTATCCTTGACCTTTGGTGAAGATGGAAGTATAACCCTCACATTGAATTCTTTTCATAAAAAATCTTCGGCCTAGCCAAAGTCTTAGCCTTCTTGGTCTTTTTTGAAGAACTAGGGGTAGTGTCATTCTTTCTTTTGGCCATTTGATATCTAGAGTGATACGAAAGATTAGTAAGTGTAAACTAATATCAATCTTTATGGACTTAGGAGCAACTATAGCTGTAGCGTTGACAACTTTGAACAAATGACAGAATTTGTAAAATGGGTTCAGAGTTATCAATCAAATTGACATTATCAAACAAGTACATTCATCAAAACCCCATTTCATAATGTCTATCAGCAACTACTGTCAATAGCATCCTATATTCAATTGATTCCACAAAATGAAATACCAAGCAAGAATCGGAAATGCAAATTCTAAAACCCAATCAAATTAAACCCTAACTATACTGTTCTTACTCAAATCAAACCCTAACTGTCGCAATCAACAGATCGATACAACTTAATTAAAACAAGGATCGACATTATGGATAAGAATGAGAAAGACATACCTTGTTTGATTTATGAGTAGAAAAATGCAAGCACAATTCGCTAATTTAGAGTGAAAATCATAAATTAGGGTTGATTAATTTTTTCAAAAGTAGAATGTAAACGAGTCTAACGGTAAAAATCAGTTTTGGGTTTTAAATGAAACACAAAATAGGCGCAATGATGAAATCAATAGGGAGAAGGCGCAGAGGTTCGATCTCGCCTCAGTAGCAACAGTCATTAAAATTCTCGCCCACGTGTTGCCAAAACAGATCACCACCTAAATAGATGCAGGCGACATAAAGTAGGCGAAATGTTTTATGTTGCCTCCTATTGTGTGAAATGAAAACCATAAATGAGGCGAGATAGTCAAACGAAAACTTCCAATTTTGTCTTAAGAAATGAAAGCATAGGCGATGAGCCGATGATTTCGCCTTATAAGATGAATTTAGGCGAAGTGATGAATCAAAATTAATTGATTTCGTCATAATAGTGTTAACATAGGCGATGTCAGAAACGACATATCTAAATCTCGCCTAATAAATTTTTCTACAAGCGACATATGTTGGCGAAATAAAAAGAATATTGTTAGAAAACATACCTGTATGGTGAAACACAAAGGCGATACTAGAGAATTCTCCTTACCTTCCTTTGCACTGGGCGATACTTTAAGGTGTGGTCTTTCAAATTTTCGCCATTTCAAAAGCATGATAGGGGAAGTTTTTGGCATGATATACTCTTCTCGCCTTCACCCAAGCAGCAATTCATGGCGATTCCTAACAATTCGCCAACTTTTACATAGTAATGGAGGCGAATTCCTTTTCTTTCAAGTTCTTTTGAAAATAATAATACTTCCAAAACATGAACTTGATTAATCAAATATTTAAAAAAATTAAGCAATGAAAGCACAAATCAAATTCAAAATGTAATTGTGTAAGGAGTATACTTTGTTTAAGGTCATTAGCATCGACTATGGTAAGTTTGCTATGGATTTTCCACCACCTCTACAGGGTCTGAGATATAAAAAATATCTCTTGTCCTGTAGATGTCTCCCCCCAAGTAGTGTTTGAGTCTTTGTCCATTTACAACAAAAGAATCAGTAGACTTATTATCAAACAATTCAACAGCTCCATATGGGGAAACACTTTTTACTCTAAATGGTCCAGACAATCTAGATTTCAATTTTTCGAGAAATAAGTTAAGTTTAGTATTGTAAAGTAGCACATATTGTCTAGGTATGAATTCTCGCTTGACAATCTTCTTGTCATGGTAATACTTCTTCTTTTGTTTGTACATCTCGTGATTTTCACAAGCTTCTAAGCGTCATTCATCCATTTCATCCAATTGTAGAAGTCTCTGCTTTCCTAACTTTTCATAGTCCATATTCAAAAGCTTTACAGCCCAATATGAATTATGTTCCAGCTCCACTGGCAAATGACATCCTTTGCCATACACCATTCTGAATGGTGACATTCCAATGGGAGTTTTGAAAGCTGTTCTGTAAGCCTAAAGAGCATCATCCAATTTGAAACTCCAATCTTTCCTGGACTCATTCACAGTTTTTTTGCAGGATCCTCTTTAATTCTCTATTAGAAACTTCTACTTGTCTATTTGCTTGTCGATGATAAGCAATGGTAACCTTATGATTACTCCATACTTTTTAAGCCCCTTTTCCAATAGCTTATTGCAGAAGTGAGACCCTCCATCGCTAATGAGTACCATAGGTATGCCAAAACGAGTGAATATATTCTTCTGAAGAAATTTCTCCACCACTTTACCATCATTAGTAACACAAGCAACAACTTCTACCCATTTAGATACATAATCAACAGCTACAAGTATATATTCATACTTGTTTGATGGAGCAAATGGTCCCATGAAATCTATCCACCAGACAACGAACAATTTAACTTCTAGGATATAGTTCTGAGCCATTTCTTGTCTCTTTGAAATATTCCTCCGACATCTATCACAATTGGCCACAAATGCATGGGCATCCTTAAAAATTGATGGCCAATAAAAGCCACATTCCAAAATTTTTGCTGCAGTTCTTGTTCCAGCAAAATGCCCTGCATATTCTGAGTAATGGTAGTGCTTAAGAATATCAAAAGTTTCTTTGTATGGGATGCATCTTCTCAAAACTTGATCTGCACATCTTCTGAACAAAAATGGCTCATCCTATATGTATTTCTTGACTTCATGAAGAAATCTTTTCTTCTATGACTGTTTAGCCCTTCAGATAACACTTTACATGATAGATAATTTTCATAATAAGCATACCATGGATAGAATGTTACCTCAAACAAAAACAGTTGCTCATCTGGAAAGTGTTCATTTATATCCACTTGAGCTTCCATGTCTCTAATGTGCAACCTTGAAAGGTGATCAGCTACCACGTTTTCAGTATCTTTTTTATCTTTGATTTCAATGTCGAACTTCTGCAACAAAAGTACCCATCTTATCAATCTAGGTTTGGATTCTTTTTTAGCAAACAGATACCTCAAAACTGCATGATCAGTATGAACGATAACTTTAGATCCTAAGATATATTATCTAAATTTATCCAAAAAAAAACTATTGCTAGTACTTCTTTTTTTGTGGTGCTATAATTTCTCTGAGCTTCCACCAAACTTTTACTAGCATAATAGATGACTCTGAACAACCTTTCTCTTCTTTGTCCCAACACTGCACCTACAGCAAAATCAGATGCATCACACATAATTTCAAAATCACAATTCCAGTCAGGTGGAACTATGACTGTTGCTGAGACAAGTTTTTCTTTCAGCTGCACAAAAGTTGTTAAACATTCATCAGTGAAATCAAACTTCTTCTCTTTTTCTAACAAAACACACAAGGGTCTAGAAATTTTTGAAAAGTCTTTAATGAACCTTCTGTAGAACCCTGCATGTCCCAAGAAACTTCTAATACCTTTCACGTTAGTAGGAGGCGGTAAGTTTGCAATAACATCAATTTGTCTACTTCTAACCCTTTAGCAGACACTCTATGCCCTAATACTATATCTTCTCTTACCATAAAATGGCATTTCTCCCAGTTGAGGACCAGATTGGTTTCCTCACATCTCCTAAGCACTTTTTCTAAATTATTCAAGCAACCATCAAAACTATCTCCAATGATGGAAAAATCATCCATGAAAACTTCCAAAAACTTACCAACGAAATCAGTGAAAATAACTAGCATACATCTTTGGAAAGTTCCTGGTGCATTACATAGTCCAAATGACATTCTTTTATATGTAAAAGTTCCAAAAGGACATGTAAATGTTGTTTTGTGTTGATCACCAGGTGCTATTGGAATTTGGTTAGATCTAGAGTAATCATCAAAGAAAAAAAATAATGGTGTCTCGCTAACCTATCTAACATTTCATCTATGAAGGGAAGGGGAAAATGATCCTTTCTAGTGGCATCATTTAAAATTCTATAGTCTATACACATTTGCCACCCTGTGACAGTTCTAGTTGGGATCAATTTATTTTTCTCTTTTTTAATCACAGTTATCCCTCCCTTATTTGGAACACACTACACTGGACTAACCCATTCACTATCTGAGATTGGAAAAATAATACATGCATTGTGGAGCTTCAACACCTCCTTCTTCAGAACTTCCTTCATCATTGGGTTCAATCTCCTTTGAGGTTAGATTTAGGGGGTATACTTATCCTCTAGGATGATCTTGTGAGTACAAAAGGTTGGGTTGATTCCTTTTATATCCGCAATTGTCCATGCAATGGCTTTCTTGTGTCTCTTCACCACTTATAGAAGGCTTTCTTCTTGCTCATCCGTCAAATCATTTGATACTATAATAGGTAAGCTAGAATCCTTAGAGTAAAGAAATGCATACCTAAGATGACTTGGAAGAGCCTTTAGTTTCAATTGTGGTGGTTTTTCTATGGATGGAAGCATCGGTTTAGCAGATGGTTGTATGTCACTGATGTTGAGTACGAATGTAAAGTCATAGACTCCAACTTTCCACTGTAAGCGCTTTCTTCAGGAGTATCCATATCCAATTCATTTATTAAAACGTTGTTCAGTGGATTTGCACTTCTTAGTGTCAAGATTTTGTCCATCAACTCTTCATCAATAGCAAGTTGAACGCTTTTTACTTCATTGAAATCAAATGGGAATTTCAATGATTCCAATAGGCTGAATTTGGCTTCCTGTCCATTTACTCTTGACATGAGCTCGCCATTTGCCACATCAATTAAAGTCCTTCCAGTTCTCCAAAATCGTCGTCCGAGTAACAGTGGCACATCCTCATCTACTTCCATGTCATGTACTACAAAGTCTACAGTAAACATGAACTTGTTTACTGTGACTATCGCATCTTCCACAACTCCCTTTGCATGAGTGAAAGATCTATCTGCAAGTTGTAGTAGGAAATTATCAGGTCTAAAATGCCCTATTCCTTAAATGCCCTAAATCACCCCTCCCTTTGAACCTATCGCCAATGGTTAGAGGTATAGTGAACTTGTCAGGATCCTTCTCTTTCTTGAGAATTTGGTACTTCACAAGCTGGCTCACGCTTTCATTTACATTTATGCATCCCACATCAGCTAAATTCCTCCTGTTTGACAATAATTCCTTCATGAACTTAGCATAGACAGGCATTTGCTTCAATGCCTCGATGAATGGGATGTTGACATGAATCTGTTTCATCATGTCCAAAAACTTTTCAAGCTGCTTATCTAGCTTTTTCCGGTTTTCTCTCTAAGGAAAAGGTAAAGCAATTTTAATAGCCTCTTGTTGCTTATTAAAAGAGTTGCTAATTTCTTCAGTTTCCTTTTCCTGCACAGGAGGTACAAAACTCTTCTTTTCCTTAGAATTTTCCATCTGTTTCCCACTTCTCAGTGTAATTGCATGCACTTGTGCTTCCTCCTTTGATTTTTCTTTCCCTTTAGGATTTGACACAGTGTCACTTGGAAGTGATCCTTAGGGTCTTTGGTTCAACTCTTGTAGAAGCTGGCCCATTTAAGTTTCCAAATTCTTGATTGAAGTGGAGTGGTTAGTGAGAATAGAATCAGTCATTTCCATATACTTGATGAGAAGATCTTCCATATTAGGCTTCTTCTGCCCCATTGGCTGATACTGAGACTGTCCTTGTTGATAACCAGGTTGAGGATTCCTTTGATAGTAACCCTTATTTTGATAGGGTTGGTTCTTCTGTTGATAGTATGGCCTCTGCTGGTTTCCATAATTATTGTTCACATAATTTACTTGCTCCAACTCCTCAGGCTCTTCTTCATCATTAGCAAAAACTACTTCTTGTGCATAGTCTGCTAGAGTTGGTTTAAGCTTTTCCACAGAATTTACTGAAATCTTTTTACTTAGATGGCTCTGCTTATTCAGATCCATGTTGTCCATTTTCTTATTCAGTAGAGCTATCTATGCAGATAATACATTAAATGATTCCAGTTCATAAACCCCAGAGTGCTTCTTATTTGTAGCCTTCTCTTTCTCATTCCGTCCAAAATCATTATTTGCCAACAACTTAATGAAATCATGGGCTTCATCCGGTTCCTTATCCATTATTGACCCTTCAGCTAAGGAATCAATCTGCATTTTTATTGGAGGTGGGATAGCGCTATAAAAAGTCATGATAATACTCCAAGCAGCTATACCATGGTGTGGACACTTCCGAATCAACTCCTTAAATCTTTCCCAGCTCTCATACAATGATTCTCCTTCTATATAATGAAATGATAAAATCATGTTTCTTAACTTGACCATCTTCATAGGAGGAAAATAGCGAGCCAGAAATTTCTTGACTAGGTCCTTTCACCTGTTTATGCACCCTGATGGTAAAGAATACAACCATGCATATGCCTTGTCATTCAATGAGAAAGGAAATAGTCTCAGCTTCACTGCATCCCTTAAAAACTCCAGTGTGTCTGAAAGTACTACATAGATGCAAGAAAGTATTTCGGTGTTGATTTGGATCTTCAGTGGCTCCTCCTCTAAACTTATTCTGCTGAACCATCTGGATGAGTCCTGATCTAAGCTCAAAGTTATCAGTTGTTACTACTGGAAGGTTGATGGCTTGAGGCATGCCATCGACTGGTGGAATGGAATATTGATGAAAAGTCATCCTCTCAGCTCCAGGATCTACTCTTACCTCGTTATCATTATTACGATTGTAGTGTTCCCTAGACATTGTAACTCTTCTTGTTGATCTTGATTGTGATTTGGATTGTCTAATAATCCTCTTTGGTTGAGGATCAAACTGCAAGTCTTGAGTTGCCTTAGATCTTGTCTGCATACACTACACAGATGAACAAACAATTTTAAAGTTGAAAAAGAATTTAATAACTCAAGTTAGTACAATTCAAAGTAAGTCTTAATCTTAAAAAAGAACAATCCCCGGCAATGGCGCCAAGAAATTGATGAGGACTACTTTGACGAATAAAATGACAATAACTAAACAAAATTCCTATCAATGTCTAAAGTAGTATTTAAGATATCGTCTCCATAGGGATTGTTTGCTAAGAAGCTGAAAGAATGAGATTAAGATCTAAATTGAACTATTAAAAGAATCTATCAGTAAAACAATCATAAAGGTTCATAAAATTGATTTGAGATTTTTAGACACAAATGACATTCAGTAATCAAATCATAGAATCAATACTCTGTTTTGTAAATAATCTCAACTATTACAATGTCGATTCACTAATCCTTGCTGTTCATTATATTCTAATTGCACAATTCAACATTGGATTACAGATTTACTTCCTAGATCATCGTCAGTGATCTGTAGATGATCTCTCGATTTTATCCAATAGATCTCAATTACACAGTTGTATATATCTCTATACTACAATCAGTATAACTGATAAGCACAATTTGTAGAAAATCAGATCTATTTTCTATCTATAGCACAACGATCCTCTATTCTTAGATCTGAAACCTAATTGCCATCTCTGGTCTAAATCAAGCTTCAGAATAACAATATTACTTAACTCTCGTTCTTGTAATTCAATTATTGCATGAAAATTAAGTAAATCTAACTATGATTGAACAAGAATTACACAATCAAAACACAACTTAACAACAGATCGCAACAAATCAAACAGAGCTATTAGCTAACATCTCTACTTCATGCATATTCAAATCAACACTTAATCTTCATCGACATGCTTGAAGATCTAAATCTTACCAAGGAAGATTGAAGCTAAAACTCTTTCATAGTCTTTACCTAACAATCTTCAAGCTAATCCTCAATGATAACAGAAAATAGAGTACAAATTTCCTCAAGAAACTTCACTAAATAGAATTTTATAGAATGAACAAAAGAATCTAGAATTTTTAGATCAGATTACAAAAATGTCAAAAGGTCCTTATTGCTTCAATTGAGCTCCTATTTATAGAGTTTTGCTCAGCGGCAATTTTGAAATAAAACTAACAAAGAAACACATTTTGGCGAAGTATAATTTTCTCTCTTTAAGTCGCCTGTTCCCTCGCCTGAACACAAACGACTTCCACAAATATTGCTAAACTTGTTCGCCAAGCAATAAGTATTCTTAGGCGAATGCTCCTGTTAATCGTTTTTCATCTCGCCTATCACTTAGATGATTTAATTCTTTCTTGCCATCTCACTTGGCGAGATAGCTCCAATGTCGCTTTGCTTATTTCCTTTATCATGACGAGGTATGCTTTTTGATGTTTGAAGATTTCACAAAGCTTGGTGAAATAGAGAGGTGAGAGATCTTCTTATCGCCCTCCTTAGATTTTCCTCAAGGCGATTTCTTCCTCATGTCACCTTTATCATTATATCTTCTTAGGCAAGGTTTTGAATATCCAGCCTTCTTATGTCGCCTCATCCCTTTAGCAAGTAGGCGAAGTATCTAGGCGACCTCTTCTTTCCTATCAAACATTTCGCCATTTCTTAGACTTTGGATGAAATTCTATTTTGTCCTTCTTTGTTCTAGTTTTTTGCTTGTTTAAGCTCCTTTTCTAAATCTTTTCATCCAAGTTCCTTTCTCAATAGAAATAGTCTAGAATCACTAGAAATCCATGCAATATCATAACCTTTAAGCTCAATTTCAATGCATTTAAGCTCTCAATATACTAACATATAGGTAAATTATTGCCTTATCATGCCCTCACGATTGTTTGATTCCGTTTGTTTTTCTCCGTGTAAATTGATCAAATTACAATAAGCTGAAATCTGGAAATTGGTTATCGTAATCTGCTGCTGCATCTAATATGAATTACTTGGGTATAATTGTTGTCTATGTATCTGTGCACTATCTAGTTAAATTCTATAAGTTCTGGTGAATCTACTGCTTAAATATTGACATATAAATTGTATGTCTGTATTTGTTTGTTAAACTTAAAAATTAAACTTTGTAATCCATTAAAAGCCCTGTTCTAATATTAATACGATAAGACCAGCATGTTGTAGGGAAAATCAGATGTATACATTGATGCACGAAAGCGTATATGGCCTTGATTGCCAACCCATTTTCTGGATGTGGCGACATCGCTTCTGGAGCTTTGCTCATGTCTGGATGCGATGACACCACTTCTGGGATCTTTGATCCATCTCTGAGGTTTTCACCCTATTTCTGTCTGTTTTTGTTCCCAATTTCTATTATTAAATTAACGACAGGCCTCGTAAGTTAATCACTTAATAATATGGTAATCTGTGTATTCGTGAGAGCCTTTTTGTATCAGTCTATGAATGTTTGATATGTATGGCTTGATTTCTGTTCGTCGCTTTATGCTTTGGATTCTAACCTTTGGGTAGTTTGGAATTCTGACTGCTAGCTGGCCGTAGGCATTAGGAATAGACCCGCTTAGATTGTTAGAGCTTGAATAGTGAAAGACATAATTTGAATTAGGCTAAAACTGTGCCTAGTGTCCGTAACCGAGCTAGGTACCAAAATTGATGTTGAACTATCACTTAAACATCTGTCAAACTCGTATAATTTTCTCCTGACCGAGCTAGTTATCGGATTCCTTACCGAAATACAAATCGGTAACTCTGGTGATTCTCCCTGATTGAATAACATGTCGGATTGCATACCGAACTCCTAATTCGGTACCGGTCTTCCTCTTGAGATAATTTGATAACTTTTAAGTCTCTTTTAGACAGTAATTGCAATAATATGTAATCACGTAACCTAGATCACTTAAAGGGGATTGTAATGGGATTAATTGGAGTTCTTAATCAACTTGTTTGCTCCTGTATGTAACCTTATGTTTGTTAACTAACCTGCATATGTGTGTGACCTTTTATTCTGCCAAATAAGACGCATTTCATGTATTTATGTTGGGCATTGGCTTACTAACCAGACATCGATAGTCTGACCCTTTCGTTGTTTTCATTTTTGTTTTGTATATTTTTTAACCTATTTTGGATGGAATTGCTGAGTTCAGATAGTCAGATGGGATAGCAGGATACCATTCGCGAGTCAGCATTCAAGCATCATCTGGCATCTATCTTTCAGTTTGAATCCATATGCTAATGATTTTGAATTTATTTTCAGAAGTGTAACCGCTGCATACTTCTGAGATTTATTTTTGAATTAGACAATTTGAATATTTCAATTTGACTTCATCTATTTTGGACATCTATTTTGGACCACTTTTGAACATTAAGAATTTATCATAAATATTTCTTAATTATGTATCTGCTTCGTATGTTTGATAAGTTTGTTTATCTGTCTGTCCGATCTGCATGTGAAATCCGCTCTCCGCGTCCCATCCATCAGGGTGAGGGTTTGGGTGTTACATGCTTTATCCTCACTCTCATACTATCTAGGAAACTTCCCAGATGGTCACCCATCCCAAGGTTGCTCCAAGTCAAGCATGCTTAACTTTAAAGTTCTCAAGTTCTAGGCTCCCGAAAAACAATGTGCACATTGTAACGTCCAAATTTTGGGGCTAAACATTTTTTAGTTTTCGAACTGAATTCGATTATGGAGTTATTGAACTTTCCCTATAATCCTTAAAATGTTTTGATTATCGATGTGATATTTTTATTCATTGTATTGCATTGAGAATGTTTATAGGTGTTGCCTTGATTGGATTTCAAAACTATAGCGAAAACGAAGTCCAACGAAGGAAGAAATTGAGGTATGCAACACTGTTGACTTGTCGCCAGCCATGTCGCTAGTTAGCGATTCCTCACGTTAAGCATTGGTCACAACACTGTAGGTGTTGGCGACAAGGGTTTCATTTTGCTAGCCTTGTTGCCAACGACCGGATTCAGACATGAAGATTGAGTAAGGTTCTATAGGTATTGGCGACAAGGGCTTTATGTCGCTAACCTTGTCGCTATACACTGAAATTAGTTTTTAAAACCTAAATTGGCTGAGTCTCTTCATTCTTGTCAACCCCAATCAATTTTTCTCATTTCCTAGGTGTTTTCCCTCTCGTTTCCTTTGCGATTACTTCATTCGGGTGTTTTCGGTAAGTGCCTATCAACTATAGAATGATTCTCCATTGATCTTTATCTTGATAACTAGGGTGTTAGGGTTTATAATTGTGGAATTGGGGATTCTTGGTTATAGATTAGTAAGGATTTTGATTATGTAGAAACCCTAAGTTGTTGAAAGGATTGAATCGTGAAATTGAAGTGGGATTTGGTATATTCATGTTATCGACATTGTTTATCGGTCGCTCAATCGTCGTTTCTTCGCGACTAGAATAAATTTTGTTATTCGCACGTCACGTGTTCGATCTATTGACTAAATCCAATATTGTTCCTTATTGTTATTAGGTGAAGTGGACGGTGCCGAAGATTGTATCGACAACGCTGAGCTTAGCTTATCTTCGGAAGAAAGGTTAGCAACGTTTTCTTATACTCTGTATCGGTTATTGTGGTCTTCGGACCTAATTGATGAGATCTTAAGGTAGTAGTTCATCCCGAAAGGGAATAAACGGCTCTACAGATCTCGGTTTTCGAACCCTATTGTGTGGCTTCGGCCTAATAGACCCTATTTCATTATCGATCCTAGATTAGTGGTAGTGTAATATAAAAATTGGAACCTTAATCTGAATGTTATTGTGTGATGAATGCTAGAGTACAATCGAATGTTTTGGGGGTTTATAATGAATATAGCTAAACTATATTGATGCCTAATAAGTCAAATGTATACCACGAATGTAATTGGCACTAGATGAGTAATATTCATTATTAAATAATTGAGTTGTATCGAATCTGGGTGGGTTTGTATCCTCTTTATCCTTGATTGATAGTTTAGTTGTATTTATGTGCCTCTTCATTTTTGTATTAATTAATAGACGCATTTGTGTGTGATTGTTAGAGTGTGACTTGCTAACCAGACATCGATAGTCTGACGTTGTTTCTTTTCCCTTTTTCTTGTCTCTCTTATTGAAATGTGAAACAGGTGATCGAGCAGATTGAAGGTCCAACATTGCATATAGAGCATGTCTAGTCTTCATGAAATTTCAAGATTTTATCTAGGATTGTCTTTTAATTGTTTATTTGACTATTTGAAAGGACATGTAGACTTTTAAATATTTGAGGTCCTTATGTTTTGGACATATTATTTTGGATATTGTAAACCGTTATTTGGATGATTATTATGATGGAAAACGTGTTTATTTTGTTAAATTAATTATATAAGTTGCTTTTCAAATGAATTGTATAGGTTATATTATTGCTTTTCAAAACAGGTTCAGGAAATTGCGTCATAAGCGACTGCTTTGAATATAAATGTTACTTCCACATTTAATGTAATGAATGTATGATTGTAATGTGGCGTTCTGGCTTCCGTTCGCGGCTCTGCCGTGGCCGGGGGTTAGGCGTTACATTTGTTGGTATTAGAGCACCGATTCTCGGTTGCTTCTTCTCTATGTGCTTGTATGCATTAGTGTATTGAAAATTTTTTGTAAAATATTTTTGAAAACTCATGACATTGCATGCATCTCATAAGGACTAATGCTTGATCACTTGTGACTGTTTCAGATAGTAGAAACAATCTTGGATTATGGCCAAAACATGTTGTAACCTTAACGACAACCCTTCTAGTTCTAGAGCTCTTGAAAGCGATAGAACAGTCGGTAACAAGGAGCCAGTGGATGCTAACATGGCTCAAGCGCGGGCATTTGAGCATATCGCCTAGTTCATGGAAGCGTTTCAAGGTGGTTAGTTGGGTGGACCAGCAAGGCAAGAACGTCCAGCTGTGGAAAGGTTGCCCAAGAAGAAGATTGAACTCTTCAAAGATACTAGTGCAGAAAGCTTTGAGATGCTAGAGAATTGGTTGGAAGATATGGTTCGTGTAATGTCCGGGCCCCGCCCCCGGATTACCCGAATCGCGGTGGCAGGACGCCACGTAATTCACAATCGGTCGTAAGGGACCACCATCCCCACAGACCACCATTACGCTTTCCAGCATGCTTTGTCCTCACTCACATGCTTTCTGGGAAACTTCCCAGAAGATCACCCATCCCAAAATTGCTATAAGCCAAGCACGCTTAACTTTGGAGTTCTCATGGTTTGGGCTCCCGAAAAATAATGTGCACATTGGTAATATGGGTAGCAATTCAATTCCTTTTAAACCTGTCAGAATATAGGGTATTATAATCCACCCCCTTTAGGACACAACGTCCTCATTGTGGTTGGCCCATATCATTCCCATAATCTTTACCCCCGTTAGACGAATGTCCAGGGCTCTTATGTCCACAGGCGTACTCGCGATCGCAGGGTTGCTCTGATACCATTTGTAATGTTCGGCCCCCGCCCCCACCCCCGGATGACCCGAAGTGTGGTGGCAGGGCGCCATGTCATTCACAATCGGTCGTAAGGTTGACCACTAGCCCCACAGACCACCATTATGCTTTTTAGCATGCTTTGCTCTCACTCGCATGCTTTTTGGGAAACTTCCCAGAATGTCACCCATCCCAAAATTGCTCCAAGCCAAACACGCTTAACTTTGGAGTTCTCATGGTTTGGGCTCCCGAAAAACAATGTGCACATTGGTGATATGGGTAGCAATTCAATTCCTTTTAACCCTGTCGCAATATGGGGTGTTGCAATACAAATGTAACGCCCAACCCTCGGCCACGGCAGAGCCGCGAGCGGAAGCCGGAGCGCCACATTACATTCTATACATTCGTTCAATACAATACAATACGATACAGTAGGTGTAGAAATAAACATTAATATTAAAATAGTCGGATTCAAAATAAACCTCTTAAACCTATTTTGAAAACAATAACATAGTCTATACAATTCATTTTAATAGAAACCTATATAATTCATTTAATCAAAATAACCTTGTTTGTAACATTTAATCGATGAATGACAACAACCAAATAACTGTTGAAAAATGATATAACCTGAAAACATTTAAATAGTAAAATGGTTTTTACATGTCCTTTAAAACTAATCAAAGACAAAAGAAAAACAAAGCTCTCAATATGGTTCCAAAAACATGAATAATGCAATGCAACCTTCAATCTGCTCCATCACCTGTTTCACATTTTCAATAGATAGAGACAAGAAAAAGGGAGAAGAAACAATGTCAGACTATCGATGTCTGGTTAGCAAGTCACACTCCAACAAACACAAGCAATGCGTATATTTAAATATACAATTATGATTTTTGGCACACAATGCACCTAAGACTAGTAATTAATCATAATAGAATACAAACCTGCCCAATTTCCATATTATTCACGAGTTCAATAAGGTGAATTAATCATTACATTCCAATTATACTTATTATATTCAATTAACATTCTTAGGCATCCATATAGGTTCTATATATCCATATAAAACCCCCAAAGCAATCAACTATCCACTAGCATTCATCACACAATAACAATCACATTATGTTTCCAATTTTATTAGACTGCCACTAATCAAGGATCAATAATGAAACCGGGCCAATTAGGCCGAAGCCACCAATTAGGCCGAAGCTACATATGTTCCGAAGATCGAGATCCATAGAGTCGTTTATTCACCCTCGGGACGGACTACTACCTTAGAATCCCATCAATTAGGTCCGAAGATCACCAATAACAATATGCCCGCAGGCGGTGGTGCCGTCACACCCAATAGGAGTCGTCACTCAATTTTTCAATGTGGTTAGCTGAACAAAAGGTCCTATTTTGCTCAATAGGTTGAGATATCTCAGGTACCCCTAATGACATGTCATTCCATCACTACTTTCAACCATGACTAGAGCAATCATTAATTATTCAATTAGGTGATCGAACAACCAATTTTCCCTTAGCAATCAACAATTACAATATATCAATCCATTGGCTTTAAACCAATCAATTGTCAGGTACTTTACTAGTGCCTTGTTCATTTATTTCCAGCTCTATCTAACCAAAGCCTAAGTATAACATGCAATAGACTTATCATTATATCTAAGCAGTAATATACCAATAATAGCAGCAATCAATATCCACCCTATCAATCACTATCTAACTTTACCAATTACAATTCATGTTGTTATCTTATTTAACCGTATTAATGCACAATCATAAAACACATAATAACCCATATAGAGTATAAACCGACGTTGCTAACCTTTTTTCCGTTTATAAGCTAAGTTAAGCGTCGCCGACACGATCCTCGGCACCGTCCGCTTTGCTTAACAACAAGAAAGAACAATATTGGTTTAGACAATAGGCTGAACATGTGACACGCGAAAAGCGAAACTCCATCCAATCGTGAAAGACAACAATCTAACGACTACAAAGCGATAATACGAATGATTCTTACTCGAAACCCAACCCGATTACATACTCAATCATTCAATTCCACCTTCCCCAAATCCTAGGGTTCCCAACAAAACCCTAACCAATTCAATACCTAATCAACCCTAAACCATCAACAAGCATCCCCAATTCTATTGATATTCATGCTTGAAATCAAAAGGAGGAGATTAGGGTTGATAGGAGACTTACCGGAACACCCAAATGGAGAGATCACGAAGGAGTCGAGAGAAAAATCGCTTACGAGAGGAGAGGATTCGAGAGAGTGAGAGAGAATGAAAAGAATCGGTCAAAAATAGGTTTAAGACACTCGAATTCGGTCTTTGGCGACAAGTCTGGCAACATAAAGCCTTTGTCACAAGATGGAACCGAGAATAAACCTTAGAATTGTAGATTTCGCTCGCTGGCGACATAGCTGGCTACATAATGCCTATGTTGCTAGCGCTGCTGGCTACATAGGGCTATGTAAAATAACAAGGGTTATGTTGCTAGAACCACAGATCTTGCAAACTTCCACTTTCTTTATTCGTTCGACTTCATTTTCGCTACCAGATTCGATGGAACACCAATAAACATTGATAGACAATTCTTATAACTATTCCATAAGCATTATATCATTTAATTACTCTCAAATGTTTCAAGAATCACATAAAAGAGTTTATAACATTGAAAGCCAACATTAGTTCAAAAACATAGAAATCGTTTAGCCCCAAAATCGGGACGTTACAGTTCGGGTCTGTAATGAGATCCACTACACTGATGAGGAGAAATTGAAATGCTAGATGTCTCTGCACAGAAGTGATGCTACAAGGTGGTTGGAGTCTGTTGTTCTCACTAAGCCTGAGGAGGAAAGGACCTATGAATTCTTTCACACTGAATTACGGAAGAATTATGTGGGTCAGGTGTACTTGGACAAGCGAAGGATTGATTTCATTACTTGAAGCATATAGGCAAATCGGTAATGGATTATAAGCTGGAATTTGTGAACTTCAGTTGCTAATACCTAGGTTGGTACCGAATCCTGAAAAATGGTGCCGCAAGTTTGAAGAAGGATTAAATCTTGAACTTCAGCGGGATTTACTCACTATTCGGACTGAGAAATTCAACGATCTGGTTAATGCTACATTGAGAGTAGAGTAGTTTCACAAGAGAGTTAAAGGCATCAATCGGAAAGCTGGTGAGACTAAAGGTGTAGGGCTTTCAATTGGTAATAATCTGAGTAAGAAGGCGAAGACTTAGAGTCATGGTGGCATTGGTGGTAGGGGTGCTAGTTAGCCACAGAATAGCAATAACGGACCAGGAAAGCAACCTACTCTATCTGTTGTTAGTGTTGCTTCTCATGGTGGTTCAAAATGTGGATGCCCCGTTGTGAAACTATTGTGGCAAGATGCATAGAGGAGAATGTAGGAGATCTTTTGGTGCTTGCCTTCTGTGTGGTGAACAGGGCCAATTTGTGAAAAATTGTCCCTAGAATACCAAAGCACCACCGAAAGTGACTCTATCTGAGGCAGTATTGGTTCAAAAGAATGTCAGATTCGCTGCTACTGCTGCTCAGAGTGGTCATCATGGTGGAGCACCATCTGGAAATGCAAGCAGAGCTAAAGGTCTTGCGCTGTTGATGGGTGATTGTTGGAGTGTGACTTGCTAACCAGATATCGATAGTTTGACGTTGTTTCTTTTTCCTTTTTTTTGTCTCTCCTTTGAAATGTGAAGTAGATGATCAAGTAGATTGAAGGTCCAACATTGCATATAGAGCATGTCGAGTCTTCAAGAATTTTTGAGATTTTATCTAGGATTGTCTTTTAATTATTTATTTGACTATTTTAAAGGACATGTAGACTTTTAAATATTTGAGGTCATTATGTTTTGGACATTATTTTGGAGATTGTAAACCATTTTTTGGATGATTATTATAATGGCAAACAAGTTTATTTTGTTAAATGAATTATATAAGTTGTTTTTCAAATGAATTGTATAGGTTATATTAATGATTTTCAAAACAGATTCAGGAAATTGCTTCATAAGCGATTGCTTTGAATATAAATGTTACTTCCGTATTTAATGTAATAAATGCATGATTGTAATGTGGTGATCTGACTTCCGTTCGCGGCTCCGTCGTGGACGGGGGTTGGGCGTTACATTGCACATAGGTGATATGGGTAGCAATTCAAGTCCTGTTAACCTTTTCTCAATATGAGGTATTACAATCCACCCCTCTTAGGACACAACGACCTCGTTTTGCCCACAATATTACCAAAATATTTACCCCTACTAGGTAATTGCCCTGGGCTCTTCTGTCTACAGGCCCCCTGGAACTATTGATACACTCTATTTTCTTGATCAATAGTAACTGACCCATGGAACTAACTTTATAACTTGCAATGATGGATGACCTAAACGTCCATGCTAAAGATCAAGAAATGCTCCAATGTCAATCTTAAATGCTCGAACACTTTTTCTACCGTGGAAATAGTAAAGTCCATCCCGTCTTGTATAGCATAGAAGTTTTCAATGAATGTATCAAAATAATTATTATTTTCAATTAATTGTGACACATAAATTAAGTTGCAAGTTTGTTCTGGCATATAAAGAATATTTTTCAAAATAAGATTCTCATCAAGCTCAATGAATCCTTCTTTGATGGCGTCGATGTTGTTCCATCCGATAGCCTTACATGCTTTAATGGTGAACTTACTAGTAATTTTTTTTGACCAATTATGAATTTTGATTCGCAGAGCATATGTAGTATTGTTTCCTACTTCTCGGGATTTAGACCTAATAGGGACGTTGTTTCAACAATACAAATAGACGCGCCTAGAGAGGTGCTAGTTATGGCCTAGACAGCATTGGCTCAAGCTGACCCCTACCACTAAGACCTCTTCCACGTGCATTTGGTTGACCTGTTCCAAGATTAAGTCCATGTTTCAATTGATTTTCATCAGATGAATTAAGTAATTAACACACAAATTATGCTATATTAAAGAGTTCACCATTAAAGCACAAAGGAAGCTTAAGAATCACTTGATCTATCTAAATCTATAAGTATTCAACCAGTACAAACTTAGCCTAGGCAAATAGAAGCATAATTCATCAAGCACTTTATATCAAAACTCTAGAATTGAAAGTAAAAGTGAAGGATTGTGAAGATGATAATGAATCTAGAGCTTGAATGCTTGGGTCTTGATGAATTTAGCTTCAATTCAACAAAATCTTCCTCTTGAAATCAACTTGAATTTGAGAGAAAATTAAGCTCTAAAGGATTTCTATTTCTTGCCAAACCAACTAAGTGTGTACCAATGAATTAAAACTAGCTAAGACCCCTTTCTTAGAGGTTAAGTTAGATATTTATAGTACAAAACAAGTCCTTCACGAAATGGCTCTAAAAAAACTCTTTTTTTTTCAAATTAACTAAGATAGCAAATTACAATTTGGCACAGAGTTTGGCATTAAACTCGCCTAATTGCTATTAAAGGCAAATTTCTTCTTACTATGCTGAAATAGGAATTTGGTAAAGAGTTGGGTACAAGCTCGACATCCCTTTATTGTTTTAAAAAGCGCTCTATGTACAGACTAAGAATTTGGTATCAATTCAACATGAATTTGGTAAAAGTTCTTAAGTAAGAAAACCCCTCATGCCCATGTTTTTATTTCGGCAGCTTTTCTCCATAATTCGGAAACTTTTAAATATTTTCAAGTTTTACCTCTTTTCAAGTTTTACCTCGAGTAAGCAAATATCAACCAAATTAACTAGCTCCCTATCATCTCAATATCCAAGCTAAGGGCGTTCCAATAAGAAGACGCTAGAAGATTTAAATGATTTGGGTCTTAATTCAAACCATTTTGCAAGAAAAACCCTTTGAAATTAAAAAAAAAATTAAAATTTAAAAAAAAACCAATAAAATCTGTGAGAGGGATAGAATAGGATATCAACATGTTATTTCTATTTTTACTTTAATTTTTAAAATAGAAAGTTAGATCGGTCCTCCACGCTATAAAATTAATAAAAATAAAAAAGACCTTTACAAAATTAGTTACTTTTTAAAAGTAGGTGTGGCGTCTGACCCTGCTCCACCAGGACCGTGATGGAAAAACCAAACCGCCACCAAGGCAAGTCAATATTCAAGATTTCAAGTTCGATAGTACATTCAAATCAAGCTTTATATAGTGGTGGCAATATGGGTTGTGACATGACGGGTTGACACGAAACGAAACAGATTATTAAGGGTTAGGGTTGAGTATAATCGTGTCGTGTCACTAAACGTGTCAAGTCGTTTAACCCGTTTAATAATCGTGTCGTGTTCGTATTGATATAATCGTGTCACGGGTTGACCCGTTTATTGAAGATATATATGTAATTTTAAATTTTGATATTTTACTATGATTTTTTATTAAATAAAATTAATTTTTATTAAATAAATTTGTGTCAACCTGTTTAATAATTGGGTTAACATGTTAGTTTCGTATTGACATGTCGGATTGGATAATAACCCATTTATTAATGGTGTTATCGTATTGTGTCCGTGTCAACTCATTCCTAATCGTGTAGTGTTCGTGTTGGAAGTTCACAACCCATTTAATAATCGTGTCATATCAAGTTAAACGGGTTTGTGTTCGTGTCAGGGTCAACACGACCCGGAATCCCATTTTGCCAGCTCTAGCTTTATAACTTCAAGAATAATTTACATATACTTGAACATATCAGATTATCAAAATAGTTTCAGTAATAAGGATTTCAAATCATAATATCCAAATGTTCAAGCATAATCATTATTACAAGTTTTTAGAAATCAAATTCAAGTCATATAGATGATCATGCTTCAATAGCGTTAAACGCATTATTTTAAACCAAAATATAAGTTCAACATATAGTTAAATAGTGATACCTTAGCTACATATTCACTATTCAAATATAAAAAGAGTTAATGAATTATAAGAGTTTACAAAACTTGCTAAGATCAGAATAAAAATATAATAGTTTTCCAAGAGTTATATGATGCATGAAGTAAATAAAATTGTTTGAAGGGAATGATGTCTTTCACATTCTTGCTCGATCACCTGGATTGCCATTCAGGCACAAAAATAAAATAACAATGAAAAAATGAAAAAATATTAACTTCGGTGGGCTATTCATGCCTAGTTTGTAACTTCATGCCCTAATAAAAACAGGCAATATGCATACTAATGTATTAATTAATTAAGAAGTAATGTAATTATTAAACTTACAAAAGTTCCTTAACCATTCGTGTCAATCCATCAATCAAATCTAACAATCAATTGAGTAAGCTATATAATCGATCTTATTCGATTTTAACATTTATAAAGGAAGTTATCAATCATACAATTCATAGATGAGACAACAATATCCAGAAAAGAAAACCCTCTAAGCTTATAAAACTTAGATAACATAATTTAAAAATATTTGCACACTATGAAGAGTTTAGAAATCACAGGATGCTAATGACCTTATTTCAAACTTATAAAAATAACTAACTATTTACAAGTCATACAACTAAAAATAAATCACTATCATGTCATTTATACATTTGACATAGTCTTATAAAGGTCACTTACATCACAAGTTAATTCCCACCCATTTGAGCCTTACAAAAGGCCACCATAATATTTTAATATATTTAATTATTCATTTATGGTAAAAAAAGTAAAATAAAGCGTGTTTAAATCATTTGGAAAGAAAATTACATTTTATACAAAAGTTGAATTTTTTTGTCGACTTGGAGGATTTTCAAAATCATGATTCAAAAATGATCTTATTATCAAAATATAAAGATAAGTTAAAAAATTAGACAAAAAGATAAATTTATTGCCTCAAACAGCACCTAAATCAAAGTTTGAATGAAGGAGAATAGAGACTAAGAATTTCACTATTCAGACTTGGGTGTCCTGTTCAGCCTCCTGGTCATTAACCAGGGCATGAACTAGGGCGCCCAATGCACCAAATTAGGCATTTTACCAAATTTGGCATCCTAGTTCACCTCTTGGTCACTAACAAGGGCACACGGCTAGGGGCCCAGTTTTTCAAAAGTTAAAAAATCATTATTTCTACCAACTTTCGTCAAACCAAACTTTTCTTTGAGTTTGTACATCAATAAAAAAACACATATAAATACCTCAAGATCAATGCTTTCTTTTGTTCCAAATCATCTTACAATTATTTTCAATACATCAAAGGTTTATTAGTTGATTTTGAAAAGCTCATAACCAAAATTTTTAAAAAATCCATTTCAAACACCAACAATTTACCATATAACATGTGAATGTCATTAGTTCACATTTTCTCATCGATAAGAGTCGGATTATGAGTTGGACAAGGAATTGGTTACACAACACAACCATATCATACAATTATCATTAATTCCCATTTAAATTTAATGTCACCAATATTCCAACATTAATTATATGCAGCATATTCTATTTAGCACAAGCGTACCCAAGTTTATCTTCCAATTATCAAGTTCATCATAACACAATCATTTAAATTAAAATCAATTCATATTATCCATCACAATAACATAGTTCATACATCATGAATAAGTCCGAGCTTAATAATCGACAGCCAATATTCATTATCAAAACCATCATTAAGGTTCATCCATCTAAATGTATTGAATTTCATTAACGATTTCAAATAATTCACTATCAATCATCATCACGTTACCCATTTATATTAATGCCTATCATCAAGTTTATGATAAAAAAACACTGTCAAGTTTTGTAACAAGATTATCAAGTTTATTGTCAATTTTATTAACAATGCCTATCCAAATTTATTATCATCAATATTATTATGACAATTGTATGCATCATGTCTCATTTAGTCTAATATGAATTATCCATTAGCTAAGTTCATCATTAATATCATCAATATCAAGTTACCGATTTACATTAATGCCCATAAATAAACTTAGACTTTCGAAAACGGGATTAATATAGACCGGAGTCCCAAGCCTCACAAGTCCGTAATTGAACTAAAGTTCCACACTAGACCTTCTAACACTGTAAGATGCTTTGAAGCCATGAGTGGATCGCTATCCCAAGTTAAGTAAACATGTCAATACAAGCTAGAGCCATTACCCCATAAATGGGCTATCAACATCCACATAACCATGATATCTTCATGGGTCAAAATACTTCTAATCTCCTTAGGTATTCCAATACTTTACACATTTTAGGTAAGCTTATGGGGTATTAGTTCATTACCAAGTTTTATTTTATCAATTTATTTATCAATATTTAATCAAGCCTCTTTCTCAAGGGTAATAATACTTCTCAATCAAGTAGGTCATTTAATCATTCCATGACTAATCACGCTTCTTGTTATGCCACTAACAAGTATATTCGCTATCAATCATCAAGCATGAGCAATTATACATATAGGCCACGAAGCAAGTAAAATTTCATTCTTTAACATGTATTTACCATTCCAATGCCATCATGTCCCAATAAGTTCCATTTTCTCTCATAATTCATCCAATAATCACAATAGTCGCATTGTTGATATTATGTCATTCTTAGCACTAATATAGCCATTTAACCAATTCAAGCTCACATTCATCACAATGCCATCATATTTAGCATTTATAACAACATATACCATCAATTATTCTCGGTAGTCTCATATTATCCATATATGCAAAATCATTAAGTTCCAAGGCATCAAGATCAATTTTAAACTCAACCACCAATTCAATAACAAAGCAAATAATAATCGCCACAATCAAACCATTTTCCATCATTTAGCATTAATTAGCTAAAGAAGACAATTAATGAACCTATTTATGGTTCTGAAATAATTCATTTATTCTAAAACGAAAACATAGATCAAACATCCAATGAATGACATAAAACAAAGATTATGAACCTTTTATCAATCCAATAGCTAGGTCTTCAGCTCCTCAAGTGCTCATCTTTCTTGGTTTCTTATAGAACTAATCAACAGTGGCACAACCTTAATACCAAAAAAAAATCAAGACAAGAAAATACCAAATAAGAAAATTAACAAATTATGTGCACTCTACACTAGAATTATGACTCAACAAGTTTAGACTTAATTGGAAGCATAAAAATAATAACTTTAATCTCAAACCACTCTAGACACTAGTTAGAGATATAAAATATCTACACCCATCAACCAATTTTGTACATAAAAATAAGTAATAAGAAAAGGTGTTATACCTTGCTCCAAAGCTCTCTAGAACAACAAAATAAACTCCTTGAAGTTTATTATAGGTAGAAATGAGATGATTTTTGGTGGTAGGATATGCAAGTGGTGGCTAGGGTTTGTGGGTTCTTCTTGAATACGTAATCGAGTGTAAATCGAGTGTGTTGTTATTTTATGGAGAGAGTGTGGTCTCATGATATATATATATATATATATATTTGGTTGTGGTTGGATAGAGCGGATGTATTTTAACACCCATGAGCTTGACTTTGGATTTGGCCAAAATTGGACCTAATCCATTTTGAGTCAAATCCTTCACCTAACTCAATCAAAATGCTACCATGTCTTAAGTCCTCTAATTGTTCTCGTGAGGGGTTAGCTACCCTCTCATTCTCTCTTGTAGAACTATGAGTAGGAACTTGACAGGCTCTTGCACTGGTCTTGCAACAAAAGCAGGAGAAGAGAACTTGTTCTTCTTAATATTTTTCTTCTTGGCATCCCTTAATACCTTCAATTCTATCACTTTAGCAATTGCCTCAGGACAAGGATTGTCCTTGCCTCCTCTACTTTCCCATATTCTCAGCTCAAACTCCTTAGTGTGTGGCTTTGAATTAGCCAACAATACATCCTTTTTGTTACTCTTCACTCCACACCTCTATAACAATCCATTGATGAGAGATGGAAAGTAAAGAGTGTGCTGCCTGGATTTCTCCTTTTTCAAGTTGTTTACTCTTTTCTTCAACTTTGAGTAAATCAATTGACCCAAATGAATGAACTTGGTTTGGTTAAAGTCCCTTAAGAACTTCTTTTCATCAGCTGTGAACCGACTGCCTTTATTTCTAGACATCACATTGTCCCTTAACCAAGTTAAACATATGGCAGAGTGAATATCCAATTCACTAGCCAAAACATCATCCTCAGTCCCATTTGTTAGATTGGGGAATCTTCTTAGACTTCTCAAATCATCCACAGTTACCTCAGCAACATCCATTCCTCTATCTTCTTGTGGCTCAGCTTCCATCAATCTGTAGTAAGTACATATGCTCTCTATTGATATATCCACTTAAGCACCTCTAATGCCAAAAGGTGTATCCAACTCTTCTGAAGCTTCATTGTAGAACTCTTCTACTAATGTTGCATTTACCTTCTTAGGTTGCTCCACTAACTGTGTCATACCCTTACCCCAAAGATAGTGTCCAAAACGTCTATCCTCAAGATCATCAAACAGAATAGCTCTCTCCTGCCAAAATTGTAGGTTATCCTTCTGTAATAGGGTTTTAGCTTGTGATTGATTCTTGATGACCTCAGACGAACTAACCCTTACCTTTTTACTTTTCTTACTGACTTTAAACACAATTGCTGCTTCTTTAACTGGAAATTCCCCTTTATCAGCATTTGGTGTAGAAGGGTTCTTGGGTGTACTTTCCAAACTGGTTTTCCTCTTGGTAGACGTTGGTGAACCAATCTGAATTCCTTTCTGCCTAGTACTCTTAACAGAAGCTAACCCAACCGACTTCTTATTTAATTTCTCACTAGACTTCCTCCCCTTATCAGCATTTGAAGTAGAGAGGGTCTTCTCAGTAGCCTTTGGAGAAGAAGGCAGAATCACTCTGACATTGTAATTCCTTTCGTCATAGATCTTCGGCCAGGCCGAAGTCTTTGCCTTCTTTCCCTTCTTAGATGGGCTAGGAGTACTGTCGTTCTTTCTCTTTACCATTAATCTGCAAGATGAAAAATAACCTCAACAACTATAACTAGTATCAAATGCAAGAATTTAACGACCTAGTATACAGCAGCAACATCAATTTTGATCAAATGACAGTGTATTGTAATAAATCTCTCAAAATGGAGTATTTAGCAACCAACAGATACATTCATCATAAGACCCATACAAATCACACCATTATTACCGTTAAACCTTGCTTAATCTATACCCTAATCATCGCAATCATCATAACAACACAGACTAGCTATAAGCAGGTACTAACTTTATGAGAGTTGAGAAGAACATACCTCGATTATGTTCTCTGTAGATTAGAACTTGAAAGCAAAATGTGAGATTCGTAAATTCGGGTTTTTGTGAAATGAAAACTCAGAATGCAAGTATCATTAACGGTAAAAATGAATTGAGTATATAAAGACTCGTGAAATAGGCGCAATGATGAGAGATAGGCAGAAGGCGAAAAGAAACAGCCTTGCCTCGTGTCACAACGGTCACTTTTGATTACGCCTACGTGTCGCTAAATCTAATTTTCACCTTAATATTCTGACAATATATGCAGGCGACAATACTAGTGTTTCACCTAAAATTAGATGACAAAGGCGAGTGACATGAAAATTTCGCCCAAACAAAGTACTGAGTCGAAATATTGGAGGCGGAAATAAAAATATTTCACCACAAATGTCTGTAAATAGGCAATGTTTAAGGCAAGAAAAACATACCTCGCCCTGTGTAATTTCTCTAAGGCGAAGTAATATTGGCGAAATCAAGTCAAAGTGCTAGAAAGCATACCTGATTGGCGAGATATAGGAGCGGTGTTTGAAAATCCGCCTCACCTTTCCTTACACGAGATGAGACATAAAGGCGACATTTCACACTCTTCACCATTTCGAGAGCATGACAGGCGACAATATATGGCGATGTTCAAAGATTTCTCCATGTTCAAAGGCGAAATAAAATTGCTTCTTGCCAACTAGAAAACAGCTTAGGGGGAGAAATGTGGCAATAAGAATAACATCTTGCCTCTTAATCCAACCTTCAAGTTCATCTGAATATGATAATCTATACACATTCGCCAGCCTGTAACAGTTCTAGTAGGGATCAATTCATTCTTTTCATTTTTAATAACAGTAATCCCTCCCTTCTTTGGTACACACTGCACTGGACTAACCCATTCACTATCTGAAATTGGAAAAATAATACTTGCATCAAGGAGTTTCAACACCTCCTTCTTCACAACCTCCTTTATAGTTGGGTTCAATCTTCTCTGAGGTTGGGTCTTTAGTGTATGCTTATCCTCCAGAATGATTTTGTGAGTACAGAAAGTGGGGTTGATTCCTTTAATGTATGTTATAGTCCATGCAATGGCTTTCTTGTGTTTCCTCACCACTTGTAGAAGGCTTTCCTCTTCCTCATCTATCAAATCATTTGATACCACAATGAGTAAACTAGAATCCTCAGGGTTAAGGAATGCATACCTGAGATGACTTGGAAACGCCTTCAGCTCTAGTTGTGGTGGTTTCTCTATGGAAGGAAGCATTGGTTCAACAGATGGTTGTATGTCACTGATGTTGAGTACAAAATATGAAGTCATGGACTCCAACTCTCCATTATAAGCGCTTTTTTTAGGTATATCCATATCCACATCATTTATTAAAACATTGTTTAGTGGAACTTCGCTTTTAAGTGTCAAAATTTTTCCATCAACTCTTCATCAGCAGCTAGTTGCACACTTTTTACTTCATTGAAATCATAAGGGAATTTCAATGACTCCAATCAACTAAACTTGGGTTCTTCTCCATTTACTCTAAACGTGAGCTTGCCATTAGCTACATCAATTAAAGCTCTTCTAGTTCTCAAAAATGGTCGCCCAAGTAACAATGACACATCCTCATCTACTTCCATGTCAAGCACTACAAAGTCTACAGTAAACATAAACTTATTTACTGTGACTATCACATCTTCCACAACTCTCTTGGCATGAGTTAAAGATCTATCTGCAAGCTGTAATAAGACATTGTTAGGCCTGAAGTGTCCTATCCCCAACCTTTCATAAACAGCCAAAGGCATCAAGTTTATACTAGCTCCTAAATCACAGATAGCTCTCCCCTTAAACCTGTCGCCTACGGTTAAAGGTATGGTGAACTTTCCAGGATCCTTCTTCTTCCTGGGAATCTGGTACTTGACAATTTGACTCACACTTTCATTTACATTGATACATCCCACATCAACTAAATTCCTCATATTTGACAATAATTCCTTCATGAACTTAGCATAGACAGGCATTTGCTTTAATGCCTCTAGGAATGGGATGTTGACATGAATTTGCTTCATTATATCCAAAAATCTTTCAAGCTGCTTATCCAGCTTTTTCCTGTTTTCTCTCTGAGGAAAAGGTAAAGTAATCTTTACAGCCTCCTATGGCTTATTAGCAGAGTTGCTAATTCCTTTAGTTTCCTTATCTTGTATAGGAGGTACAAAACTCTTCTTTTCCTTAGAGTTTTCCAGTTGTTTCCCACTTCTTAATGTAATTACATGCACCTGTGCTTCCTCCTTTGATTTTTCCTTACCTTTAGGATTTGGCACAGTGTCACTTGGAAGTGATCCTTGGGGTCTTTGGTTCAAAACTTGCATAAGTTGCCCCATTTGAGTTTCCAAGTTCTTTATTGAAGTGGTATGATTAGTGGGAACAAAGTCAGTTTTCTCTATGTACTTGATGAGAAGATCCTCCATACTAAGCTTCTTCTGCCCCATTGGCTGATACTGAGACTGTCCTTGATAGGGTTGATTCCTCTGTTGGTAGTATAGCCTCTGCTGGTTTCCATAATTATTGTTCATATAACTTACTTGTTCCAACTCCTTAGGCTCTTCTTCATCATCAGCAAATGTTGCCTCTTGTGCATAGTCCGCCAGAGTTGGTTTCTGTTTTTCAACAGAATTAACTGAAGTCTTCTTTTGATGGCCCTTATTCAGCGCCATATTGTCCATCTTTTTATTCAAAAGTGTTATCTGTGCAGATAACGCATTAAAAGACTCCAGCTCATAAACTCCTGACTGCTTCTTAGTTGCAGCCTTGTCCCTTTCATTCCAACCAAAATCATTATTCACCAGCAATTTGATGAAGTCATGAGCATATTCTGGTTCCTTATCCATGATTGATCCTCCACCTGAGGAATCAATGTGCATTTTGATCTGAGGAGGCATAGCACTGTAAAAAGTCATCACAATGCTCCAAGATGCTATGCCATGATGCGGACATCTTCTAATCAACTCTTTAAACCTATTCCAGGTCTCATACAATGATTCTCTATCTAAATACTTGAAAGAAGAAATCATGTTTCTTAGTTTCACCATCTTCATGGGAGGAAAATAACGAGTGAAGAACTTCTTGACTAAGTCTTCCCAACTATTGATGCATCCTAGTGGTAAAGAATATAACCAGGCATGAGCTTTGTTACTTAGTGAGAAGGGAAATAGTCGAAGCTTTACTGTATCCTCAGAAACTCCATTGTGCCTGAATGTACTGCACAGATGCAGGAAGGTGTTAAGATGTTAATTGGGATTCTCATTAGCTCCTCCTCCAAATTTGTTCTGTTGAACCATTTGGATGAGTCCTAATCTAAGCTCAAAGTTATCTGTTGTTATTGCTAGAAGGTTAATGGCTTATGGCATGCCATCAATTGGTGATGTGGAATGTTGACGAAGAGTCATCCTTTCAGGGTCTACTCTTCCATCATTTTAATTATTTTGGTTGTAGCGTTCTCTAGACATTATAACTCTCGACTCAGTTCTAGCTGTTGATCTCGTCTGTGATCTAGATTGCCTAATAATCCTTTCTGGCTCAAGATCAAACTGCAAGTCTTGAGTCCCTTTAGCTCTTGTCTGCATACACTACACACTTGAACAAACAATTTTAAAATTGAAAAAGAACTTAATAAATCAAGTTAGCACAATTCAATATAAATCTTAATCTTCAAAAGCAATCCCCGGAAACGGTGCCAAGAAATTGATGAGGATTTTTCTGCCATATAAAATCACAATAACTAAACAGAACTCCTATCAACCTCTAATGTAGTATTTAAGATATCGTCTCCACAGGGATTGTCAGCTAATAAGCAATATTGAGATTAAGATCTAAACTGAATTGCTAAAAGAGTCTATATGCAAATCGAATCATAGAATTGATGTGAATTATAGACACTAATGACATCCTTTCAATTAGAACATAAATCGATACTCTATTCTGCAAATGATCTCAACAGTGAATAATCCGATCTACTAATCTCTGCTATCAATCAATTTCTTATGCACGCTTCAACTCTAAATCACAATTTTACCTTCTAGATTCAATGATCTATTAAAAGATCTCTCGATTCAATTTAACAGATCTCAATTATACAGTTGCATATATCTCTATACTACAACATATATAATTGTTAAGCATAATCTGTAGAAAACTAGATCTATAGTCTATCTCTAGATCTATGATCCTCTGTTTTTAGATCTGGAATCTGATCGCCATCTCTGGTCTAAATCAAACTTCAAATCAACAAGATTACATAACTTTCATTCTTGTAATTCAATAAGCTCATGAAATTCAAGTAAAACTGACTATGTTTGAACAAGAATTGTACAATCAGAATGATGATCATCAACAGAAGTTAACAAATCAGCAGAGCTTTTAACTTAGCATATCTACTTCAACATATTCAATCAAAGCACAAATCATCATCAATATGCAACTAAGATCTAAATCTTACCAAAGAAGATAGAAGCTGGACTCTATCACAGTTGTTGCTTTGCTACCTTCAAGCTAAATCTCAATGATCACAAGAAACAGAGTACAAAACTTCTTCAAGAAACTTCTCTGAGAATATTGAATAAAACGTATCGAAGAATTTAGATTTTTTCTCTAAAAATAACAGAATGTCAAAAGGTTCAAAAAGATCGATTATTCTTTGCTTCATCTGAGCTCCTATTTATAGAGTTTTGCTCAGTGGCAATTTCGAAATAAAAACATCAAAGAAACACAAATTGGCGAAGTAACACCTTTCTTCATTTATATCACCTGTTCCTTCACCTGAACTCAAACGACTTCCACAAATCTCCCTTGTCTTGTTCGCCAAGCTATAATTCTTCGTAGGCAAAATGTTCTCAATACAACCATTATATGTCGCCTCATGCTTAGGCGAGTTAAGCTTTCCTCGCTAGACCATTTTTCCATCGTGAACATCCTAGGCGATATAATGCAAATGTCGCCTTTCAACAATTAGATCCTGGTGACGTACTCATTTGTTGCCCCAAATATCGCCTCAAAATCTGGCCAGATTCTTCCTTTAGCGCCTAAAGATTCTACCAAGAGTGGCGACGCATAAAAGTAACTCGCCTCATGAGCTTTAGTCTTCAAGGCGAGATTGTTATTACGTTGCCCTTTCTTATCGCCTTTTCCTTTCAGCTACTAGCGATATATGCAGGCGACCACCAATCATTTCGCCACCTATGCTAATTCTGGATGAAATTCTAAATGGTCATTCTTTCTTCTAAAATTTGCAATTGTTAGCTTCTTTCCAAATATTTTCATTCAAGTCTCTATCTCGGAGATAAAAGTCTAAAATCACTAGAAATGTTTTCAACTTTTTCATCTTTTAAGCTCAATTCCTTTACATTTAAGCTCGTTAAACATACTAAAATATAGGTAAATTCTAGATTCTTCATCGTAATTTGTGGAATGATTATTTTGCAGAGAACCTCGATACAATGATGATCAGTTACTTAGGCGATACCGGTCCGTGTGAGTCGAGATTTATTTTTGCGTATTGTCAATGCAGTGAAAAAATCATGATAATTATTTTCAGCAACGTACTGATGCCCTTGGTAGAATTGGATTATCTATTCTACAAAAAAAAATTACTGCTATTTTTTTAATGTTAGCATATGGTGTCCCGGCTAACTCGACTGATGAATATATAAAAATTGGAGAATCAACTACTATTGAAAGTATGAAAAGATTTTGTCGAGATGTTGCTGAAGTATTTGGAGAAAATTATTTGAGATCACCAAATGCTCATGATGTTGTAAGATTCTTCAAATAGGTGAAAAACATGGTTTTCCAGGCATGTTAGGGAGTCTTGATTGTATGCACTGGCAATGGAAAAATTGTCCAATAGCTTCAGCTGGACAATATACTGGTCGCAATGGCTCTCCAACAATAATTCTCGAGGCTATTGTTGATTATGATTTGTGGATATGGCATGCATATTTTGGTTTGCCAAGCTCAAACAACGACATTAATGTATTGGAATCGTCTAACTTATTTGCTGACCTTATTGCAGACAATGCTCTAGAAACTCATTATGTTATTCAAGGGAAAGAGTATAACACTGGTTATTATTTAGCCGATGACATATATCCTAAATGGTCAACTCTTGTGTAATCTATTCATAATCCTCAAGGTATAAAGAAAAAATTATTTGCAATGAAGCAAGAGGCTTGCCAGAAGGATGTTGAGCATGCATTTGGCGTTCTCAAGTCACAGTTTACCATAGTCAAGGGACCGGCACGTATGTAGAACAAGCAAGTTTTACACGATATAATGATAACATGCATCATAATGCATACTATGATAATTGAGAATGAACGTGATTTGGAAGCACATATCATTGAAAGGTAAGAACCGTTGATCCCAGATGTTCAACTGGTTAATGATCCTACGGACCAATTTCAACTATTTATAAATCGATATAGACAAATTAGAAATAGAGAAAGTCACTTTAAACTTCGCAATGCTTTAATTGAACATTTGTGGCAACAATATAGTAATTCTACGGAATAAATTATTATAATAAAAAATCTTTGCATTTTTATTTTATAATAAAATATTTTTATTTAGTTATATAATGATATAACTTCATTTAAGTTTAATATTTTAAAGTAATAATTACATATAATTTAATTATTTTAATATAAATTATATATAGGATTGAATTAATAATAATTTATTTTTTTAAAAATATGAAATAATAATATTTTATATCTAAAAATGATATTTAAAAAGTGAATTTATTTTTATATCAATAATATATAATTTTAAAAATAAATATTTTTTATGGTAGTAAAAATTAATTCATTTATTTATAAAATAGTTATTCCTTCAAAAATTGAAATTAATGGGTTGGAGTTTAAAAATTTTGAAAAATAAATATTTTATTAAAAATCTTATTGGAAATTGGAATTAGATAAAATTTGAAGAAACGGAGAAGGTGGTGTTAGAGAAGGCCTTATATATATATATAAATATATATACCATTTTTGACCAAACTAACTTCATCCCTGATTAGAATATTTACAATAAATTGATTTGCTAGTTTGACTGTTGCAACTAATCCCAATTAATTCAAAACTATCAAGTTCCACCTCTCAACATTAACACGTGTGTGATTTTTGTTTTAATATATCGTAACCATTACAATGAATAAGAAACATTAATGTTTGTTTTTTCAACTAGAAAAATAAATTAAGTATTTGTGATTTAACTTTTTCAAGATAGGTAAAATTAAAAAAATATTAGTTGTATAAAGAAAAAGTTAATTATAAAAATCTCCACTTTCAAAATTTTGTGTATTAATCACTCGTTTTGAATATTTATAAAAAGAAAAAAAAAATAAGTTAAGCACATTTGTTTTAGATTTTTTTTAGGGCATTACTAAATACCACATCAAATTTATTAATACCGCAATCAAAATACCAATTATACCATTTTCAACACGGATGAATTTATAAAGAAAATATCAAGTCCAATTATGGAGGATGAAGAGAAAAAAAATATATGTTGCATTTTAATCTGAAATCTCGTTAAACAACAAATATGTTTAAAGGTGCAACTAGATTATCCGAAAGTTTCGTTCTTTAATCACTCCGAAATAAATAATGTTCAGGCTATTCGTGTAAGAGTTCTAAAATTTATATGGTACATGAAACTGGAAGACCAATATTATTTCCGTATTGTTGACGCTCACTTCATTCATTATCGTCGTTTGAATTACTCCCGTGGATTTTCTCCATAATATGGTTTAAAAAAAAAAAATCAAACGAGTTGAGATAATGAGAAAAATAATTTTATTAAAACTACACTACCAAAATTTTGGATTTGAAGAAAAAATTAAACTGAGTTAAGATGATTAGATAAAATTTTTTATTAAAACTACACTCTTAAATTTTTGAATATTCTCCATTATTCTATCGTTAATGAAAAAGAATTCAAATAAGGAAAAGAATTTTATTAAAACTATAATATTATTTTTTTGATGCAATTATATTAAGGGTATAATTGGAAATGTGGTATTTAACATTTTTCGCATGCTGTATTTAACACTTTTGTTTCTTTAAAACAGTAATGTTTCAAATTTTGAAATTGGAAATTTTTTATAAGCCACAATGAAGTATGAAAAAAAATTGAAAATTTGTTTTTTTTTCAATTTATCCTATTAAAAAATAAAATGTACATATAATTCAATATTTAATACCCTCCTACTATTTAAATTCGATCGGATCAAATTTAAGAATTTCAATGTCTTTATATTATGAATTTCGTTCATTCCCAACACCGTCAAGCATCTAAATGTGTCCTTCAAATAAAAAAACATATATATATTTAAATTTTGTAAGGGAAATGGATCTGCCCATGCCTGATAATGGATACATCAAAACAAACTAAAGGAAAAATATAAATATATATATATAATCAATTGTTTATCGTTGTCTCTTTTTAATTTTATTTTTAAACGTAATTGTAAGTGAACTTGAATCAATCCTAAATCCCCTCTATCCCAAAACCCAGAAAAATGGTGTCAACAAAGCAACACGCAGTTGTAGTTCCATGGCCAGCACAAGGCCAAATAAACCCACTAATGCACGTAGCCAAAATCCTCAACTCAGAAAGGCTTCCACTTCACCTTCGTCAATACTGAATTCAACCACAAATGCTACCTCCGTAACCAAGGCGAGGAGTACCCTTATATATATTATTAGCACTAATTATTTTTTATTTTAATTTATTATTTTAATTTTGGCATAAATTATTATTTTGATATTTTTTTTTACTAATTTGAAAAGGTAAAAACTATGATACCATTTGTTTTTATTTTAAATATATTTTTTTTATAATTTTTATTTATTTTTAAGTAATTTCAAGATGATTTGCCATTCGACTTATATTTTATTATAAGTGTTAATTTTTTTAATAAAAAATGTACTTATTCTAATTAAATTAGACTGATTAAGCATAAAATGTGCGGCATTTATACACTATTTTATTAATTATTCTGAGGATATTGCTGTAATTTTCTACTAACTTGCTCAATTTTTGAATGTGAATAGTTTGGAGGCATTTGTGCAATTATGAAATTTTATGGGATTAAAGACTGAAAATGCAAAAAGTTAAAGATTGAAGTCAAATTTTCAAAAAAGATTTCAAATCATTCAAAAGTCAAATTAGAGATTATATTTTGAAAGAGATGATTTTGAAGAGATTTTAGGGGATTTGTTATTTTTCTTAAAAGCGTATATTACTCTGTAGAACAGAATTGTTTAATCGGCTTGGTTTTTGGGAATATTTTCAAAAGACAATCAGGTTTGAGTTTTTCTATCTTTTATTTTTGTACGTTAAGTTTATATTTTAGACAATGATGTTGATTGCGCCCATGGGGTGCTTAACTAGTCTACTCAGCTAAACGATCGATTTAGTTAAGTCGTGTTGTAAGATCTTTACTTCATTGCTTTATCTTTTTATATTTGTGTAGTCCCTGTGCCCATAGCTAAGGTCATGTCAGTTTTATTTAATTAATTGATTAAGCGCGCGATTAGTTAAGTAAGTAGGCTAATACACTACTAATCAGATAATTCGTAATTAATTTAATTTAGATAGTGTTGAGGTTTCACAATCATAGTTTAAGAACTGTCGTACCGATTCATTAGTTGTGACCATAGATCTTTTCTAGTTCATAATGTAATCTACGTAAGTAAGATTAGTGATTGATTCAAAGGTGTCAATAACTATAACTGTGGTTATTAAAATCGATAAAGATATCTTTAGAATCCATCAACACATTAATTAAATGATCGGTTGGCTGAGTATTTTAATATATTTGGTCGTTAATATTTACGTTCTTAGTATTCAATTCAAATTCACTCTTTAAACTCACCTAGTTTATATAACTTGGTTAATATACAACTTAGAATTGATAATCGTTCTCTCTGGATTCGACCTTGTTTACTACAATTAATTTGTCGTTTACAAGATATTTTAAATATTGACGGACTCGGCATCCGTCATAGACATGCTTAAATAATACCTATTGTATTTCCATATTTAACCCATTTTTATAAAATAAAATTGAAAAAATTCTTAAAACCTGAATTTTTTTTAAATTAATTTTTTTAATTAAAACATTAAATTAATAATAAAATAATTTCAGCCAATTTTGTGAATATTAAATTTACATTTTTTTTTTAAATTAATTTTTTTAATAAAAACATTTAAAGGGTAAATTTATAATAAAAATATATTATATTAATAAAATGTTAAAAAAAAACACTTATACAAAAATATTTAATATTAAAAATTTACAAATTACCTAATTACATACTATTAGTGAAAAAAAATGGGAATCAACTAAATATTAAATTTTAAATTAATTTGATTAATTTTAATATTTTATTGAGAACCATATAAATAGATTGAAAAATAAAAATTAATAAAATAAAATTAAACTATATTCAAAAATAGACCACAACTATCTCAAATAACTAAATAAAATATGTTTAAAAAAATAGTTAAATCAAAACAACAACTAAGAGCATCTCCAGTGGAATGTGAATTTATTGGTTTGCACATCCACGTGGACATTCTGGATTTTTTATTTAAAAAATCCACTCCAATGGCAATGTGAATTTACAATGTGCAGGTGACGTGGCAGAAAAAATAATAGAGGGTGTGGAGTAGAGCTTCTATTTTCCACGTCCTAGTTGACGGTGTCAATTATCAATTTTAATATTTTAAAATTGTAATTACCATATTTTTAATTAAATTATAAATTAAAAAGGAAATAGAAATGGATTATAAATTAGAGAAATTTGAATAGACAATAACCACTGCGGACGATTTTTAATTTTTTTTCTCCAAAAATATTATTGTTGACACATCATTATCCACACCCTCTATTTACCATGCCACATTTGCTTCAATTCACTAAACCATTGGAGATGCTCTAAGAGCATCTCCAGTGGAATGTGAATTTATTGATTTGCACATCCACGTGGACATTCTGGATTTTTTTATTTAAAAAATTCACTCCAATGGCAATGTGAATTTACAATGTGCAGGTGACGTGGCAGAAAAAATAATAGAGGGTGTGGAGTAGAGCTTCTATTTTCCACGTTCTAGTTGACGGTGTCAATCATCAATTTTAATATTTTAAAATTGTAATTACCATATTTCTATTTAAATTATAAATAAAAAAGGAAATAGAAACTTAATTCTAATGGATTATAAATTAAGGAAATCCGAATAGACAATAACCACTGTGGACGACTTTTATTTTTTTTTCTCCAAAAATATTATTTTTGACGCATCATTATTCACACCCTCTATTTACCATGCAACTTTTACCTCCATTCACTAAACCATTGGAGATGCTCTAAACTATCTTGAATAATCAAATTAAATTAAAAATTATATAAATTAATCGAATAAAATTAAACACTCCCCAAATATAAAGTAAAAAGTAAAAAGCATATAGTGAAAATCCATTTATTCCAATTACACCATTATATTTTTGTAATTTTTCTAATATTGAAAGGATAATTCTGATGAAAAATAAAAAAAACCTAATGACATCTCAATTTGGTGAGTTACAAATTTCATTCAAATCAAACTATATATAATTAAATTAAACTTAATGATACAAACCTAACATATAATCCAAATATAGTATAGATTATTAATAACCTAAACCATAGCCTATGGAACCAATTCTCTTTTTCCTATATATTATATTAACCGTAATATCAATTATTATTCTAATGTAAAAGTTAAATTTGCTTAAGAACATTATCTTCTACCCATATACTAAAACTATTTCATTTTTTTTATTGAAGTGAAAATAAAATTTTTAAATTTAGATAAGTTAAAAAATATTTTTCAAATTAAAATAGTTTAAAAAATATTTTTCAAATTAAATATAATTAAAAATATTTCAAAAATTAATTATTCTACGGTAATAATTTCAAAAAAGGATAGCTAGTACCATTTCCCATATTTTATCTATGGTATAAATCAATAGAACTGACAACTGGTATTTCCCAGCAGGCTTGCACATTGACTGATATCGGCCATTTCTATGGTAATGATTTTACATTATTGTCCGATTTTTCTAAACGGAGGCTGACTATTTTTCTATTATCTTCCTTATTTTGATATGTCCGTACCCTGGTGCTGATGAATTAATTTTTGGCACTATATGATAATCTTTTATCCATCCTATTTACAGTCCAATTTCTAATATAAAACTAATTTTTGATAATAAAACTATTTATGACAATAATAAAAATAAACATTTTATTGATTAATAATTAGAGCTTACATCTCTAGCAATTGGCCTACATTATATGGAATACAATATTTGGAAGGACCATCGTAAAGCGTATCGACCAAGATGTGAGCAATGGCTTCAGTAGGGTGGTATAAATCCCAGAAGACGTACTCACGTCTGTTGGGACAGCAGATGGCTAGGGGCGTACATGGGAACAAATATCTAAATATTCGAATCCCACAGCATTCTTCTTTTACCTCTGCGAACCCTGATATTTAAAACACAACAATTGTTAAATTTATATAATCGAAATTGTATAGTATTGATGTATGTATTCATACGTACCATAAGTAGTTGGGTTGGCTATCACATTTTCCATAACACCATATGTTTGGAAATAGGAATAAGCCATTTCTTTGTGTTTTGATTTAAATTCAGTTAACATTTTCTTTAAGTAGGTATTATATTTAACGGTCCAGTTATTAAGTTCGGAATTGCATTCCCAGGTTTCACTCTTCACCCTTATCGAGGGAATGCATCCCAGGACACCCAAGCCAGTGACTAGGAATTTACGTGCATGGTTTGCATGAATCACCTAGCAAAAGAGAAAATGAAGTTAAAATGGATTTCATAATACTAAAAAAAAAAAAAAAAAAAAATTACAAAAAGGTAGATACCTGTAGTTGGCTTTTCAAGGTGTTGATTATTAATTTAATGTACTGTTTTGGGGTGTATTTTTCTCGAAGGTTAGAGGATCCGAAATAGTTCAAGATGTCATTGCTGCCGATGACAATACTGAAGAGAGATTTGGATATGTGATTCTGTGCAGCAGTTTGGCCTAGCGTTTTGACCAAGTTTTGGTAGACAGTCAAGTAGTAGGACACTTGCTGTTTCAATGGTATTGATCGTCGCTACAAAAATAAAAACATTACATTAGATTACCTAAAAATAAACAACAAGAAAAAGAGGGAGAGGTTGATGGGCTTACAGTGTCTTGATCAGAGTCATTGAAGATGGTAGCACCCCCAGAAGCGAAACTTACACCAGCCATGTATAAAGACCCTTTTGCCCTTATCTCCTTATTATTATTCACCAAAGAAAGATAAGGTGGTGGTGATGGTAGCCCTAACCTCTCAGCTGCTCAATCAGTCAAATTGTAAAAGCCATACATGAAATTCTAATTTATTTTTAAATGTAATTAACTTACCAAGAAAATCAGCAGCATTCTTTCCGTTACTGAATCTTCCGGTGGCCTCCTTGGTCGGAAAATCGATACCATTATGTGGAAAGTTGGCTTTAGCAGGGAAAATTATAAACGGAAGGTAATTGTTTTTTCCAACATCCACTAAGGAATCCCCGAACACGAATAAAGCGGGTACAGGTTTTGCCATTGAAAACTCAAACCTTAATAATAATAATAATAATAATAATAATAATAATAATAATAATAATAATAATAATAATAATAATAATAATAATAATAATAATAATAATAGTTTAAAGAAATTATTAGTTGGATGCAAGAAGTTGAGTTCCATTTCTTCTTCTTTGTTTGTTAAATAATAAAATGAGGTGTTTGGTGTATTTATAGAGGTGGGGAGAAGTTCGATAGCAATGCAGTGAAACGTGTAAGGTGGCAGTGGTGGTGATGGTGGAATATGTGATTGGTTGGTTCAGACGTCGCTAACATATAATTAATATCGTCCTCTTAAGTGTATCGATTTAGAATATTTTGTTTCAGTGCAGCGCTAATCATCGACCAAAAACAAAACGAAAAGATAACTATATATACTGCACAAAGTCTGTACCTGACACTTTAATATTCCTTTTTCATTACGTTTTCAGTAAAAAAAAAATAATAATAATATAAGAAAATTGATGTTGAGGTGGACCATGGAGATAAATAGGTTCGGATTTAACTGGGAGAGGTAGAAAGGTAGTTGAGGGGGTCTTGAAATGTAATTTTGGATGATTACATATGTAGCACAAAGTAGTACTGGTGTGGGCCTGATGAGTAGTGGTAGGGTTTCACCTGTTGTCCATTTTTCAATATGGATCCATTTGGCTAATTAATCCACTTTCTTACTAAGCAAAGATAGTTGATTGATTATTTTTATTCTTTTATATTGATAATACCTAGTAGTTTGAGAAAAAATTTCTACAAATTTAGTATTATCAAAAAGTAATATCATCATAAGGGAATTGATTCTCAATTATTTCCAATTTGCTGTTCCATATATTTTTCTAGATTTAATAATAAATTTATCCAATTCTGAAATATTTTTGGATTATTTTTTATTTATAAATTGTCAAAATAAAAAATAAACAATTCTAATTCGATGCATATGTTTATTTTTAGTAACTTTTTAAAAATTTATAAATAATATAAAACCAATCATGTTAATATAAAATATGGACAAAGTAATGATTTATTATAATTAAAAGATTAATTTCAAATATTTTTAATAAATTCAAAATAAAAAATAAAATAAAATAAAATTCATTTACTCCATCCCGCCAGAGAAATCATTATTTACATTTGTAATGGTTTATAAAAAGCTTACACTTTACACTTTACACTTTATCATGATTATTTGGTGTGCTCATATTATTTCGGGCTCGATTGCACTGTCCTAGTTTGATTGAGACTCAGGACTCATAAATGTGTCCAATTTTAACCCCATAGAGCATGCTCATGACTGTTTCATGCTTGTTCCTAAAACCGGTCTTTTTCCCAAGCCTAACTATTAAAGTGTCTGTTTGACCCTTTGTAAGCCCGGAGTCCAACAGGGGTAGGCTACCACAAATCCAAGTAGGAACTGATTTTCTAATAATAGTGGAAAATAAATCTTATAAAATAAGAAAAAATAACCATAATATAAAATAATAAATTTAATTTAATTTAAATACTAATGTTTCCTTCGGTTACATTATTGCATTAGTAGAAAATCTACCTAACTAGTTAGAAGATGTACTTAACTGATGGATAAAAGAAATGATTAACTGCAGAATTTATCGAAACCTCAAGAACTATTACTTGTAATGAAGATAGTGTCTGTCTTATTGAAGTATAAATTCTTAAGATATCATCCCAAAATATAGGTAGAGCATGTTTACCCTCGTTAACTAAATCAGAGAGGTTTTTGTCTAATCTTTTATAAAAATATTTGTTCATAATCTACAAATAACGTGAATTAAAGAAAGAGAAAAAATAATAAGGGGTTTGTGTTATCAGATGGAAATTGAATGGTGGGTTGTAATGGTCATTGTCTCATTGGAAAAGACTACCTTACTCCGGGACCACCACGTCAGATATAAGCCCATCAAATTAGTTATTGACATGTGGCAATAATTAATTAAATGAGAGGATGAGCAACATGACACATCATTCCAACTTTCTCGACTTCTAATTAAACCAAAACAACATCGTTTTCAATTGTTTAAAAAAAATTCACTTTGTCGATTTGATCCGCCTTTTGTCGCCGCCTTGTCAGTCTACATCTGTGTCTACCATTCGCCGGTTTGATTTGCCTTCTGTCGCCGACCGCAGAACTTCAATATCCCCGGCGAACTCCGTCATCGTCGCTCTACAGCTTGTGGCTCTTCGTGCATCTGACGCTTATCCAAATCTCGACCAATAAACTACATCCGTCTTAAAATTTTCATCTCTGATCTTTACACAGCTTGTGGGTCTTCGTGCATCGGCCGCTGGTTTTCACCCTCCATCAGCAAAGCAAGGTAAATAATTTGATTTTGGAGGTTAGTAAATATATTTCGTACAATTGGAGATTGGAATCATCAATTCACAAATTGATTGAAATTTGGAGATTGAATCAATTCATTGATTGAAATTTGATGATATGATATCAATGTTTTTCTAGTAGTGCCTAGTTTATGTGAGAAACTTAATTCTGTATGTTTGTATAGATTTCATCTGGATTGTTTTACATTTGCACATTTGCTTTGTTAAAAGGTCTACTTGACAAGGGATTGGTTGATGGAATATTCACTTCATCTTTTCTATTGCTTGACATTATTGTAATTTGAGATTCCTCAAAATCAGAACTTTAGTATAATTGTGAGTAGGCATTACATTTCTCAAAATCAAAACTTTAGTATAATTCTGGGTAGGCTAGTTATTGCAAAAGGCTAAACCTCTTTAGGCCTTTGTAGTTTAGTGGCTTGGCTAAAAACAATCAAAAGTCACATGATGTCCTGAAATTTAGCTACATCAGTTTTTCTCTTTTACAGTTCTGCTCTTTTAACATATAACTATAGTGAGTTTTGTAAAACATTGAAGAGATGTGTTACGATGTTTGACTGCAATTTATTTTTTAATTTTTATATAAATTATATGTAAGTAGAAGAATTATATTAAATTATGAGAATAGTGTTTTGCTATTTGTTATTATTGAGGAATTCCATTACTGGATTTTTTTTATCAAAGATTCATCGACTATGTATTTTAATACAATATTGATATGTTTAATTATTATTTTTATTATTTACCAATCTTCCTGATTTATTGACTACCTATTTTGATAAAATATTGATGGATTTATGCAGATGGAGACCTTACTGATGTTGCTAATGTAATTCATATCGCACATGCTTTTATTGTCTTACAGCCTATTTGGTATGGCTTATATAAGCACTTTTACAGCTTTCTGGATTCAAAAGCACTTTTATGTACTATTTGGTTAGAAATCAAGAAGTGCTTATATGATGGAAAAGTGCTTTCAGTGAAAGCACCTCAGTTGGTGCTTCTGTCAAAGTGCTTCTGCTTCTCTTTTTCTTCTGTTAGAAGCTAAAAGCACAAGTTATCCCAAACAGGCCCTTAGAAAGTACATTGAATACTCTACTTGGACTACCTATTCTCATTAGTTTCACTTTGTATATGTGTAATTAGTTTACGTGGGGCATTATTAATTTCATTTACTTAGTCACTTTGTCTACCATATGTTCATTTGATGTACATATGCTTTGTAAATAATTTAATGTAAATAGATTATTGTAAATAAATTACTGTAAATGGATTATAAATCCATTCTTAACCTTTAGATTTATAGGCTTTATAACTATGGTGGTTATATATATATATATATATATATATATATATGTAATTTTTATAGATGGTGTTTTATTTGCAGATTTTATTCAGCAGAAAACTTTTTGAAAGGTTAAATTTTAAGACTAATATATGTCATGAATCAAGGTAATTTAGTTATGTTTTTTATTATTTATATTTTATACTATCTGTTGAATTCAATAAATTGAAGTTTCAATTTTTTTTTAATTTCTTTTTTAAAGAAAAAGATTCCACCTCACCTCTCGATAACGAAGATATGGTAGTCCACAATGAATTGCCTGATTTTCCAAAAGTTGATATGCACGAGTTTGGTAGCTTGGTAGGTAAATTTGTTAGTAGTGAAGAAGAAGCCTATAACTTGTACTTTGATTATGCTTATTTGATTGGATTTGGAGTCCGTTGTGCCAAATCACGATATTGGAAAAAGACAAATAAACTTAGGCAAAAAGAATATTGTTGTTGTTGTGAAGGATTTAAATCAGATTACAAGCCTGGAAAAGAGCCGCGCTATAAAAAGTTAAATGTTAGAACTGGATGTAAAGCAATGGTTCGATATAGTATTAGTGAAGACCAATCCAAGTGGACAGTTTCTACACATGTGATTGAGCATAATCATTACCTTGCCTCTCTAGAAGAAAGACATTTGGTCATTAGTGCTCGACGGATTGAGAATGTTAAAGGTGAATTAATCAAGAGTTTATTATCATGTCGCATGAAACCATCTAAGATTTATGATGTGATGACAAAACAAGCTGGGGGAGAAGATAATGTTGGATTCACGAAGAAAGATTGTTATAATTTTGTGACAGTAGATAAGAAAAAATTAATTGGAGTTGGAGATGCCAATAGCTTGGTTCAATATTTCAAAAAGAGGAGTCAAGAAGATCCTATGTTCTATTATTCTTATCAGCTAGATCAAGATGGGAGGTTAACAAATTTTTTCTGGAAAGATGGAAGATGCAGGCATGATTATGATATATTTCGAGACATTGTGATTTTTGATACTACTTATCGAACGAATAAATATAACTTGATTTGCGCACCTTTTACAGGTACAATTAATTGAAATATATGTTAGTAACATTATATTTGTATATAATTACTACATTATTAACTATATTTTTTATACTATTTTGCTAGGTCTGAACCACCATCGGCAAAATGTACTTTTTGGGTGTGCTTTCATACTAAATGAGAAGAAAGAATCATTTTTATGGTTATTTAATGAATTCTTGGAGAGTATGGGTTATAAAGCTCCAAAGACTATCTTCACCGATCAAGATCAAGCAATGTTTGACCCTATCAAAGAAACATTTCCGAAACCCAAACATCGTTTATGTCAATGACATATCTTATCAAAGCCTCAGCAATTAGGACATTTGAATTATAACTCAAACTTTATGAAGTCATTTCAAAGATGCTTTAATGGGGTTGAAAATGAAGATAAGTTTAATTCTACATAGAGCAAAATGGTTGAAGATATTGGTTGTCAAAATCACACTTGACTTTGTGGTTTGTGGAAGATACGTCATATGTGGTCTGCTGGATTGAATAAGGATACGTTTTCTGCAGGTATTCTAGCCACTTCAAGAAGTGAAAGTACTAATCATGTTCTTAATGAGATATGAACGACAACCACTTGTTTGAGAAAGTGGATTCAAGAATATGAAGCTTTAGTTGAAAGATGACATTTGAAAGAGTTTAATGAAGATTTTCGCTGTAAAAATGGAACTCCTTATTGTGCAATAAATAATGGAATAATGAGACAAGCACCGCGAACCTATACAATCACAATGTTTGATCACTTTAGGAAACAATATCTTTGGTCAATGGAGATGGAATCTTCTGAAATAAGTCGTATTGGAGGTGTTGTTACTTACCATGTCAAACGTGAGAATAGCACACCTACTAAAAATTCAGCTATTAGTAGGATGAGAGTGTGGATGGTACAAATAGACATAAATACATTGGATATTGCATGTACGTGTAAGTTGTTTGAAAGTGAGGGTATCTTGTGTTGTCATGCGTTAAAAGCTTTAACGCTTAGTAATGCCACGAAAATTCCTAAGAAGTACATTTTGAATCGATGGACTAAACATGCGAAAGGAGAAATCTTGTGTCCAATATCCGATCAGGTTCTCAAAGATTCAACAAGCAAGTCTAAAATTGAAGGTAAACTTTTATTTTGCAATGTTAGATTTCGAAAGGCATATGATGTTGTAGTTAGGTGTTCTGAAGATGAGAAATCCATGGGAATTTTTTATGATGCATTTAACCAATTTTTGACTGAGTTGGAAAAGAAGATGTCTAATCTAAATATGGGTGATAAAAGAAACACACCATATGTTGAAGAACAAGTTAATGCAGAAGACTACACTGGGGAGTGTATTAAAGACCCTCCAAATGCAAGGACAAAGGGATCAAGAAATAAACGAATTAAATCAGGCATTCAGTGTTCGAAGTCTAAAACCAGTGAGTAAATTGTTATTATTATTTATGAAATTAATTATCTTTTACTTAATTTTTTCCTTTTATTATTTATAGGAAAAAGAAAATCTACGAGTGTGTGTTCTCCTGGAGCTCCTAATATCATTGAAAATGATACGATGATAATGATAATTTTATTTTAACGCCAACTTTAATAATATTTGAATAATTTTTGAATAATTTTTGTGTTAATAGAATAGTTACTAATTTATAATCTTTTATCTTATATTTATAGAGTAGTCAGACATCTCTAACTGTTGAAATGCCTCACGAATATGTGTATCCCCACTATGTTATACCTAGTTCAAGTCAATTTTCGAATTGTCATCTTCCATCAAATTTTAGAGGTTATACGATTTCTCAACCACATTTGGTATCAATAACGAACATATCAAGTCATGCACATTCTCAAGAAACAGGTCTACAACATGGAGCAAATACTCAATTAAGTCAGGTATTTTATATTTTAAACATGTTCATATTTTTATTTAATGAAATATCTTACTATTTACTATTTAATTTTTATGCATTCATCGGGAGCGTTTACAACATTATTACGGGACGTTCAAATTTCTAGTCGCACATTTGACTCTAGATAATTATAATTCAAAGTCATTGTTAGATATTGAAAGATTGCATTAGAAATATTTCGTTCATCACAAAAATGCATTTATTAATTTATAGATGTTAATTTTTTTCATAATTGTCAATATTACACCCCTCACTTGCATATATACGTCAAAAGATCATCACTCAACTAATCTTTTTCTAGAAAGAAATTTAGAAGGAAAAAGAAATCTCTTGACTAACAAGAACAAAAGATGATCTAAAGTAAAAGAAGAACCTCCATTATCTACACAGCCCAAAAGAAGGAAAAGGTAGGTGGTGTTTGAGTTCCTCCATATAAGAACTCTGTTTTACCCTCTTTTAGTGGCAGTAGTAGTAGATCATTGTATCTCATAATCCCTCCTTCTCCAACCAACCAACCCCACCAAACCAATCAAAAAGATAATTAGACTTGGAAGAAAGATCAAGGTTGTCAGATTATAAACACAAGTGTACATAGCTCAGTACACATTGCAAAACACCACACCCCACAAACAGTATAACACCTTGTATCTTGTTTCCCTTTCTTCCTTTATGCCAAAACTGTGGGTGTGATAAGGTCCTAATTGTCTTAGGACATCAACTGCCTCCTCTCTTCTCTTCGCTTTCTTCCTCATGCTGCCCGGATACATGTGTTTTTCTTTTTCCTTGGAGTCCATATATAATTTACAATCCCCATCTACTAACACTTTGTTGCTAATTCCGCTGCCACTGTAGGTACAGGGTGAACATATTGAAAGCTAGAAAGTACAAGCTTACCAGAGGATTGGGTAGTTGCAAACTGAACAGTATGGATGAGACCCTGTGAGATTATATGCAAAGTTAATTTACCACTCAATTTATACAGTCCAACACAAGCCAGTAATGAACACCACTTCAAATTCAATCAATATCAAACAAAATGAACATTCCAAATTTCACATTACAGTAACAATTTCACAGTACAGTACAATCAAGTTCCATATGAAAAACATAGGAATCATCAAGTCGCAAACAAATTTAACCAATTTTTTTCTCAGCAACAACTATACTTTCAATTATTATGTCATCAAATTTCAATCAACATCAGTTTGTGAATTGATGATTCCAATCTCTAATCGTACGAAATATATTTACTAACCTCCATAATCAAATTATTTACCTTGCTTTGCTGATGGAGGGTGAAGACCAGCGGCAGATGCACGAAGACCTACAAGCTGTGTAAAGATCAGAGATGGAAATTGTAAGACGGATGTAGTTTATTGGTCGAGATTTGGATAAGCGTCAGATGCACGAAGAGCCACAAGCTGTAGAGCGCCGATGGCGGAGTTCGCCGGTGATATTGAAGTTCTGCGGTCTGCGATAGAAGGCAAATCAAACCGATGAATGGTAAACACAGATGTAGACTGACAAGGCGGATCAAATTCTAATTCATAAAGTGACTAGTGTGTTGTGTGAGTAACCTTAGGATTCTTAGTGATCAAACACTTTTTGAGAAACTATAGTGAGAAAATAGTTTCAAAACTATAACAATTGGATCTTCTCAGATACTTGCAACATGAAGAAAATGACCTGTTTTGAATTAATGGAATTGAAATTTTGAGAAAGAGCTGTCGCTGTTTGGAAATTTTTATCAAAATACATTTGATAAATTGCTTTGAATTATGCTTACAAGTTTGCACTAATTGCTGTCTCAGTAGTACTTGGTTAGTTTGCTTGAGGACAAGCAAAAGGCTAAGTTGGGGGTAATTGATAAGTTTAGAATTTACCTATATTTTGGTATATTTTATGAGCTTGAATGAGTAGAAATTGAGCTTAAGAGTTGAAATATTGAATGGATTTCTAGTCATTCTAGACTATTTTATTAAGACAAAGACTTGGATAAAAAGATCAGAAAAAGAAGTTGAAATGAGTAAAAATCAGGAAAAAGAGGGATTAGATGGATATTCATCCAAACTCCAAAGTTTTGGCAAAAATTGTAAGATAGATGCATTTCGTCTATCAATCTCGCCTGAACATTCAGAGATGTACGCGACGTGAAGGACGAGTCAAGTAAGAATCGCCTTAAAGAAAAGTTATAAAAGGCAACATGACGTATCTCGCCTACAAGTTGTCGCTAACACAGGCGAATTCATCAGGCAACAAATAGCAGCATCGCCTAAAGTAAAGAAGAATTAGACAACATACTGGGGTGAAATGATGAAACTTGCCTACCAAATATTACTAACTGAAGGGGACAAATGCAACTTCTCGCCTAAAGATTTATAATTGAGTGATATTAATTAGGCGAGAAGAAATCATTTCGCCTAGCTATTTGACGAGCAAAATAAACGAGAATCAAATCACTTCGCCTATGTCAATTCTTAAACAGGTGACTACGTTTACGATTATTGTGAATATCATTTAGGTTCAGGCGAAGGAACGGGCGACATAAATGGAGAATTTGGTATTTTGCCAATTTGTGTTTCTTTGATAGTTGTATTTCAAAATTGCCACTGAGCAAACTCTATAAATAGAAGCTCAGTTGAAGTAATTAGGACCTTTTTGACATTTTATTAATCTAAGCTAAATTTCTAGAATCTTCTATTCATTCTTAAGGGTTCTATTTGTTGAAGTTTATTGAAGAAGCTTTGTGCTCAGTTTTCTGTGATCATTAAGATTTAGCTTGAAGATAGCGAAGTGAAGATTGTGGCAACGTTTAACTTCTATCTTCTTTAGTAAGATTTAAATCTTATAGCATATCAATGCTGATTTTGTGTTGAATTGAATATATCGAAGTAGATATTTCAGCTAATAGCTCTGATTGATTGTTATGATCTGTTATTAATTCTGAATCTGATTGTGTAATTCTGGCTCAAATTATAATCAGATTTGCTGAGTTTTCATGCGATTAATTGAATTACAAGAACGAGAGTTAAGTAATCTTGTTATTCTGTTGCTCAATTTAATTGAATTATAATCAGATGGCAATTAAGTTTCAGATCTAAGAACAGAAGATCATTGTACTAGAGATAGACAATAGATCTGATTTTCTACAAATTGTGCTTATTAGTTACATGAATTGTAGTATAGAGATATATGCAATTGTGTGACTCAGACCTATTAGATTGATACGAGAGATCTTTTAGCAGATCATTGATGATGATCTAGATTGTGAATTTGAAATCTAGAGTTGAATTATCAAATTAAAGGATGAATAACAACAAAAAGTAGTAGATCAATTCAATTTCACTTGAGATCATTGAAATACTGAGTATAAATCCTTGTTTTGATTGATGAATGTCAGAAGTGTCTAAAAACTTAAAACAAATTCTATGAATTTTACAATTATGTTGCTAATGAATTCTTTTGACAATCGAACTAAATCTTGATCTCATTCTTTCTTCCTTACAAATAATCCCTGTAGAGACGATATTTTTAAAACTACAACACACGTTGATAGGAATTCTGTTTTCTTTGTGTTATTTTATATGTCAGAAAATTCCTCATCAACAATATGAAAACCATATTCATAGAAAGCATTAAGTCTATAGGGGATGTCTCTCGCTATATCTATAATGTCTAACTGTCAGATATCTAAATTAATTTAACTCTCTTGAGTTTAAACCAAACCAACATAAATATCAATTAGGTCACCTGGTCAAAAAATGACATGATGAATAAATAATTAGAATAAAAATATACAATCATCAGTCATGAATAAAATAAGAACTCAAATCATAGTCAAGTAGAAGCTGTAATACAAAAGTAAACATGTTGGAAAAGAGATACTTGACTGGGGACTGCATTGGTTTATAGTCGAACAATCGCAAAGAGAGAAGAGTTCAAAAGCCAATAACTTCTTTGTTTAGGGATTTATCTTATATATTATTACAATGAACTAAAAATATTATTAATGTTGCAATATAACCTCTCACTATCTATGATTTGAGTTCTTATTTTATTCATGAATGCTGCTTGCATGCTTTTATTCAAATTAGTTGTTCTTCATGTTGTTTGTTGACCTGGTCACCCGATTAATGTTTATGATGGTTTGGTTTAAACTCAAGAGAGTTAAATAAAATTAGATCTAGAACAATAAGACACTAAAGATATGGCGAGAGAGATCCCATATTAAATTAATACTATATATGATTGTGTGTTGTTTATTAGTTTATTGCAAGAGATCTTCGATAAGGTAATCAATGAAGGATAATAGCATTCAAGATAATTATAAAATATTTATGATTGCTTAATAGATAATTAAGAAATTGGTCATGGATAACTCTATGATTAGCACAGGAGATAGTAAAATCGTAGTTCTAAGTTGCTCATTTATCGAATTCTACTCTTGGGTTTATTTTGTGATTTTTATTTACTTAGTTTTAGAATAATTCTTCATTAAAACTTGACTGCTAGATATATTAGTTTTGGGTAATTTTGGTGCCTAATTTTAGGAAGCAATCTATGTGAGTTTGATATCTTTTATAATACTTGATTTGGGTGTATATTTGCATCTTGAGGTCTATTCCTTGATCCATATCATGCTTCCATACTCATTCCTATTTTTCTTCATTTTCTAGACTAAGCAATCAATTACAATTAAGAGATTTAATTCATTAATGATACAAGTGGTTTGTTTGTTGTCGCTAGCTCGATTGAGGTAAAACTTGTCAAATGGCCCCTTCACCAATCCTTGCTGCGGCTAGATCTATTACCAAAATATTTGTGTCCTATTTTTCATTTGTCAATAACTCTTTTTGTTCATAATGAAAGTGTGGTGAGTCTTCTTGTCCTTTAACTCAACTGCCTCATAAGCGAGACTCTTAATACTTGATAAGGCTTTACTATGTAAACTTTAGATTTTTAAGAACAATCTAAGTCTTGAATTGAAAAGAAGCATCCAACCATATTCATGAACTTTTCTCATGGTAGGGGTATTAAAGAGACTACGCAGATTGGTTTCCCATTTATCAAGGATTTCCTTATTATATGTATCCCTCTATGGTTTAGACTTTTCATGAGGAGACGAAGGTCTTCTAAAAGTAGCCTATGTCTGCCTAATTGACTTGCTCTTAGTAAATTTTGCTACAAATTAAAAACGAGAAAAAATACACAATAATCGTCCATTCTTTAATAAATTATCAATAAATTTAAACTTAGTTCAACATGTATTATCATAATATATTCAAAATTTCAATAAAAATAGTCTGGTCCAGATTTCTATTCTATCATATACTGCGATAAGGTTGGATTAAAATGATAAGAAACCGTACAAGACATATTTATAGTTCTTACTAATAAACCAGACTCAAATATCCAATGCTTCAAATTCAAAATGAAAAATTTGGCACTAGCAGTAATCATTTATAAGAGTAAGATTCAATCAACATCGTTACTTGTAAGGTTAGCAAAGTAGGTAGGGCTTTTGAGACCCTACTCTTACCCAACTCAAAAAGGGTAGGGTAAAACCCTACTCATTTAATTAAAAATACTCATATAACCGAGTTTAGAAGAAACCCATCTATTTGAGGGTAGTGTAATGATACAACCTAAGGTTCTCATTTTACCCTCTTTAGACCCTTACATTTAATTATTTCTTATCCAAACCACACTAAGGTCATTTGTTTGTTTTATCTATTAACTATTTAGATTTTATTAGTAAATCTAACACAAAACGTCATTATTATTTAGATTATCCTATCAGTTATTTCTTTATTTTTTAATTTTTTACAAATCATTAATCTATATTTACCATTTATCCTTTTTATCTAATTTAATAAAATTAGTTTAATATATTAATTTATGTTTCTCTCTTGAATTAATAATATTTTTTTTATATATTATTTTATTAATCTTACTAATCATTAATCATATTTATAATTACAAAATAAATGACCAAATTAGGAACCATTATAGTAGCATATCTAGTTTATATTGTTATTTTATGCCATAATGAGTAACTACCTGATGACTAGGAGAGTTATGCATTGATCTAATTGATAGTCATGTTCTTAGTGCATGATTTTTTGCGTGGTGGACCTTGTCATTCCTCCGAATTCCTGCATTAAAAGTATTCATAGCAGCTTGCATATTGCTTTCGTTATTAAAGGGTGGCACATATGAAGAAGTAGAAGTGTAATCCTGCATTAGTAGTACTCATGTAATAATATAAATATTTAATAATGATGAACTAATAAATTGAAAGTCATAGCTTACCTTATAATTATACTGGAAATAAACACATTTCCCCATGTTGAGGTTGGTGCTTGATTTTCAAACTCCTATCGTACCAATTTGAATAATAAGCTTGAAAGTTAAAATATACCATACAATATATGTACTTACTGCTCTATTCCGTTTAAATGCCTAACAGAAGCTTTACCCCATGCTAGACATGTCCTTTTATTATGCCGCACCTCATAGCAATTTTTACAACTACATCTAACAGCCTTTGGCACTCTCACTGGCTCATTAAGTTCTCTTCTTTGCAATGTTTTAGGCTTACCAGCTATTCCTGTTATGATTGGTGGAAGGATGAGTGTAAAATTAACCTCCAGCCATCTGCTCTCATTTGGAAGTGGCTTTATGAAGAAGCTCTAAGTCCTTTGATAAGATATTTTGGTCATTGATTGATCAACAAAGTCAATTGGCTTCATTCTCTTCTTGATGATACAAACCAGGGAATGTGCAAAAGGTAGACCGCTGACTGCCCAGATGTAACATTCGACCCTCGTCCCCAGATGACCCAAGGCGTGATGCTAAGGCTCCATGTCGTTACTTGACCGGTCGTAAGGCCGACCACTATCCCCACAGACCATCATTATGCTTTCCAGCATACTTTGTCCTTACTCGCATACTTTCCGAAAAAAATTCCAGAATGTCACCCATCCCAAGATTGTTCCAAGCCAAGTTCGCTTTTAACTTTGGAGTTCTCAAGTTCTAGGCTCCTAAAAAATAATATGCACATTGGTGATATGGGTGGCAAAGTAATTCCTTTTAACCCTGTCCTAATATGGGGTGTTACACTATAGGACAATTGTATGATGGCGAAATGGAACTGAAAGGCCCATTGACAGTGACAAGTCTATGATAAAAGCTTTAGATGAATTCCTTGCAAGGGTGAACACGATATCACATTCATTGTTGATATAGTGCTATTTCCAGTTGCTATTGATGTATCAAATAATTAGTTTATTGGTGTCTGGGATGGGTTTTGTGAGAAAACCAATATAGAAGGCTTGCCTGCTTCCAGTAACTCCAGTGATAATTTGGGCTTTGGGAACCTACAGGTCCAATATAGCATGCTAAGACAATGATAGCCTTGCGCTAAGTGAAAATAGTGATGATGGATCCATATTTCAGAGTGACTATAGTGATGATCCAACCTTTTTTTGCATCTAATCTTAAAGTTTCGAAGAGGCTTATTCGGAAAGTTACTATACTGCTGATGAAGATTTAACCTACGAAGAAGTGCATAGGGAAGACAATTACATTGATTTGAGTGACAACAATGGAGATGCATTGTCAGATATAGATAATGGTAGGTATTACAACAAAACTAGAATTCAAAGTGATGTTGATTATAAGGAACAGGTTGAAGCTCTCCCAGTTGGCATTCCTTTTAAAAGATCTCATGATGGAAATATTACTTTAATGGTTTACCAAGTCTTAAGGGATTCCAATCATTTTAGAAAGATATTGTTGGCATACTTAGTCCACGAAGCGTTTAAGTTGAAAAGATTAAATAATAAGTCTAGGCAGGTGACCTTTGGTTGTGAAGCTGAAGGATGCAAGTGGCGTGTACACACAAGCCAAATTAAGACAAGGGTTTGTTTTCGGATCAATACTCTTAATGATGTTCATACTTGTATTCGAGTGAACAGAAATAGAGACGTCACCTCTACCTGGTTGGGGAATGATTATGGGGAGTTATTAAGATCCAATAGAGATATGAATGTGGAGATATTAAAACATATCATTATTCAGAAAACCGGATTGGAAATACCATTGCATACACTCTACAGAGCCAAAAGGTTTGCTCTTCGACAGGGAAATGAGAAATACATTAGAAACTTTAGCAACCTCCACATATATGGTTATGAAATCTTTTAAAGAGACTTTGGTAGTTCAGTTTTTGTGAGCACAATAAGGTACAATCCTAATATCACCATGCCTGCTCATTTCCATAGTTTTTTTTTTTTTTTTAGTTTTCAAGCTCAAAAGCTTAGATACCTAGCTGACTGCCGACCTTTTATTGGCATCGATGGTACACAAATCAAAGCAAGCCATGAAAGAGTCTTATTACTTGTTGTTTCATTAGATTCAAATAATGGGGTTTATCTTTGGCTTTAAGAGTAGTTGAAGTAGAAAATGGTGATAATTGGAAGTGGTTTTTGGAACTGCTTTGGGAACATTTTGGAGTTAATAAAACTAGGAGAATGACATTCATATCAGATAGGAAGAAGGGTAGGTTCTGTACTTGAAATGTACTGGCTAAACTATAGAGTCCGAAATTGCGCTAACTATATACTGGATCATGTAACTAGTACTTACAAGGTTGATTGTAAGAAGGATTATTTTCGGGTTGCTATAAAATCGCCTAACAAATCTTTTTTCCTAAAGAAGATATAGGTGATCAGAAATCTAGTGAAGTAGCCTATAATTATCTCATGAATATTCCTCTACATTTTTAGGCGCATGCATTTGATATATAGATAAAGTGTGACTAAATAACAAATAACTTTATGGAGACTATAATTCACTAGGTGAAGTCTGTTAAGTATCTACAAATGCTACAAATGGTGGAGGCAATAAGGAAGCTTATAACTAAGTGGATTGTTTCTATGCATGAACAATGTCTGAAGCGGCCAGACAATGCTCCACCTCCCAACATCCTGAAGTTTGAAAAAGTTTACCTTTAAAGTTGAAGATGGGAATATGAGGTATATTGTAGACTTAGAAGGAAAATTATGTTACCGTGGCTTCTTGTGTAACACCTTATATTGATACAGGGTTAAAAAAAATTGAATTGCTACCCATATCACCAATGTGCATATTGTTTTTCGGGTGCTCAGAGCTTTAGAACTCCAAAGTTAAACGTGCTAGGCTTTGAGCAATCTTGGGATGGGTGACCTCCAGGAAGTTTTTCTGGAAAGCATGCGAGTGAGGACAAAGCATGTTGGAAAGCGTAGTGGTGGTCCGTGGGGCTAGTGGCCAGCCTTAAGACCGGTTACGTGGTAACGTGGCGCCCGACCATTGCGCCTCGTGTTCAACTGGGGGCGGGGGCCGGATATTACAAATGGTATCAGAGCAATTCTGCGATTGCAAGTTGTCCCTGTGGACAGAAGAGCCCAGGGAAATTGTCTAGCAGTAGTAAAGATTCTAGAGTGATTGTTGGACAACGAGGACGTTTTGTCCTCAGGGGGTGGATTGTAACACCCCATATTGATACAAGGTTAAAAGGAATAGAATTGCTACCCATATCACCAATGTGCATATTATTTTTCAGGATCCTAGAGCTTAAGAACTCTAAAGTTAAGCGTGTTTGACTTGGAGGAATCTTGGGATGGGTGATCTTCTAGGAAGTTTTTTCGGGAAGCATGCGAGTAAGGACAAAGCTGGAAAGCGTAGTGGTGGTATGTGGGGCTAGTGGTCAGCCTTAAGACCGATTATATGATAAGATGGCACCTGTGTTAGGAAATCGGGCTCTTTGCAGCATAATTTTTCCCGATCAATAATAAGTAAACAAACTAAAAGACAAGAAATAAAATATTAACGCAACAGGATTACGTGGAAACCCAAAATGCGAAAAATCACGGACATCGGGACGGATAGAGATTTTCACTATGTAGCAAAAGATGTTAGAGTCACAACCAGAAAACAATCTCTAACCCAAACCAAATTACAAGCCTCACCTTAAGCTCACAAGAAAGAAACACACAATACACTCAGGATCTCTCTATTTGTGTCTCTACAATTGAAGACTATAGCATCATATTTATAGCGAACTATGACTTACTCACCAAGTAAATTATAATAAACTAGGAAACCTATTATTACTAGAATTCCTAAAAAGAGGAAAAAGATTCTTTCCTAATTGCAATTCCAATAAGGAAAAATACAATTCCTAGTCAAATATAATACTTCCAAAACAGTCTTCAAATCTTTCACTTACAAAAGAGTCTTCAAATATTTTTCAACTTCCAAATAAAGACTAGTATATTGAATACCAATTTTCGTCAAACCCTAAATAACCACCCCTTGACAAAAATTCCCTAAACTTGCGTCCCTTAAACGACGACCATGACTCTATATCGAGCCACCCACCATAAAGATATACACACTTAGGAACCATCAAACGATCCATCCCAAGATTTATTCTCACACATGTCGATACAACCTTTGCTGATTAGATCATGGTGCAACTTCCTTAACTGACTTTCAAGAAAGTTCATCAATCATCGACATCTTATCCACCACACAACCGCATTAACGCCAGTTCAATGCCCATGTGCAAAACTTGTGGCCACCAGAAGTACTACATCCTCTTTCATTGCACCATGGTGGTTAGCAATCTGCCATGAGGATGCACCCATTCCTCCTTAAAGGAATTCACCTTCATCAGCTTCCAGCAAGGATACACATGGAGTATCTCCATCAGCGGAGTCATTTGCCGAACTTGCTCTTTTACAATCCTTCCTTAGAATTTGTTTCACTTTTAAAATACATGAATCAAGCTAAAAAATATTCTAGATTAACAGATTCTAAATATTAAATGATTCAAAACATCGCAAGAATAACAACCATGCAGCAAAAATATAAAAACCAAGCCCAAAATAACAAAACAAATGCTAAAATTCTAGATTACAAAATAGAATTACTTTAACAAAGTCTGAACATGGAGGTGGAAATGTATAAAGAAGTCACCCCAAATTTTCATGTTACCATAGTGTCTTACATTTTGCAAATCTGATAGGTTTTGAAACCAGAAAATAGAATATGTTAACAAACAGATAAATGATTCATATATCCATTATAATTAAAAGTGAAACAACAAACACTAGTTTTTTTTTTAATTGGATTCCTACACTTTAACCCCAACAACAACCATGACAAAATACAAAAACTTATCATAAATCAAAACACAAACAGTCAACATAAATAGAAAAAAAAAACTAAATGGCACGACAACAACTCATTTAACGCATAGATGTTTAAAAGTGTGAAATACTCACATCCTTAAGACAAAATGTAAAACTTTTACCAACATGTTTTACCACCAAAATTTCAAAAATTTATTTATTGGTCATAATAGAGATTGTCACTCTTTACATTGAAGCGTCAATGTCTAGAATTGATACAAACACCCTCTTAAACAGGGTTTTGATCGAAATAGATGAACTATTTTTTTTGGGTTTATTTAGACTAGAGAGTGAGTCAGAGAGTGATTGGTTCGAGTGGAGTGCACCCTATTCCACTATCAGAAGCATTACCGCCAATTCCGTCATAATCTACCTTGTAAAACATTTATTTTTTTAGTTGATTTTTTTTTAAAATAAGCATTTAAAGCAGGTTTTCTAAATGGATGTGAACCTATTCTCATGTAAGAAATTGTCAATTATACCCTTCGCGCCACAAATCTTGTTGTTTATAAATAGTCAACGTGTGGTCAACTGTGGGACCAGGGGTGTTCATTATCAATTATACCAAAAAGTATATCCGCCTAAAATTAACATTCATACAGGGGGTATCACTGCAATTTACTCATCCTAAAATAACCATTGCAGAATGTTTATTGTAAACTTTATTAAATCAAATGAAGAGAGTGTACCTTCTTCATTAGGCGAGTGGAGTTTGAATAATTGAAAAAAAAAACGAGAGAGATTTGTGTGATAAAGTTATGATTTGCAATAAAGGTGTGCAAGAATATCAAAAGTTAGAGTATTATTAATTTTACTAAGTCTGAAACTTTTTTTCTTTTTTAAGAAAGTTCAGGTTTATATAGTAATTAGAAGAAAAAATAGAAAACTCCTAATCTCATTTCAGTGAACTAGTCATTTCGTTTTTTTTTTTTGTTGAACTAGATCAATCCACTCTTACTATGAAAAAATGAACAACTTATTGGTTGAGTTACTCCTTTTTTATACTTCAAGCCGAGTTGTTTTCTTCAAAATTAAAATATTATTTATTAAGTGTATTTATTTTAAGTCGTTAGCACCTATCAAGCTATATCTCTACAAGTGAAAAGAAATAAGCCAATTTTAAATATTTTTTAGTTAGCACTTATCAAAAGGATATTGAATCATATCAAAAAGCTTGGTGATCACTATTTTTTCAAGGAGTTTAAAGTGAATTCCTCTATTTATTCCTTACTTAGTGCTTAGTCAGATTCCCATGTAAAATATGAGCTCTCAAGCTCTTCTTAATTTCTTTAAACATAAAATTTATCGGTGGAACACCTTCCCTTATTTTCTATTCTATCATTTCCAACAAAATGACTTTTGAAGTACTCATTGGTTGCTCATTGTTCACCACAGAGACTATCATCTTTTTGACAATTTCTTAGTCATAGTCCCATGAATCTTTCTCTGTGTTTTTAGCTATATTTTTCTCCCGATATTTTTCATTGGTAATTCCCTTCTTCCTTAATTACTGGTGTCAATATAATAGAATCTTTACTTTTATTTACTATTTTAGACATAACTTGAGATTCCTCATTCTCTTTGACTATGGTAATCTATTTATGAATTAATTGCTCAAAATTTTAGAAAGATTGTTTACTATCTAAAATAAAATTTTCTCTTGAGAGTGTCATTCCTCTCCATCATATTTTTCATTGTAGAGATTATCCACCTCTTCAAATATAGTGTAAGAATAAGATTCCCATGATGGATAAAGAACAGTTTCTTGTTGCTCAAATTACTACTAAATTGTTAACCCATTAATCTTTGTAGAATTTACTTGCTGCTCAAAGCAGTGCCGAATATTAGCCTACTCTTATATTCAGAATGTTGAATGAGAAAAGAAAAAACGTAGATATGTTATTTCCTTGGTAGAGGAGAAGGGTCTAAATTTAATGTATATTTGTCTTAATCAATTCATTTACATTCTTTATAAAAGCTCCAATTCCCTGTATTTTCTCACTCGCTTACTTCACTAATTAGTGGAATTACTAGTAAGAAAAGAGAAAAATTGTATGAGAGCAAAATTTATAAAAACCTTAAAATATTTTGTAGGTGATAGGGATAATGTCTATCTCATTTAGTATAGGTTCTTAAAGTATCATCCTAAGAGACTAGTTAGTAGCTTTACACACTCATTACTAAGTTTCCAAGGTTTTGCTAAACTTTTATTAAAATTATTTTGTCTAAAAACTAACAACAAGAAAAAGAGTTATTGAATAAAAATTGAAGTAAAAGAGAATTTATTTGGAAAAATTGAGTGTTGGGTGGTATTAATCATCGTCTGTCTACAATTGATACTCTCTTTGTTAGAATCCCAAACTTTATATTTGACTCTTAGGCAGACTGATCATTCTGCTTGTTTGCTACCTGGATGGAAAGTAGCCAAAGTGCTTATGGAAGATGTCTGTGGAGCAGTTTGAAAGAAGAGGATTAGAGTGTTCATGGTTAGCAAACTAATGAAACAAGGGATGGATGATGGATTCTAAATTTCATAGATCTGTCAAACTTCTAAAGGATCTGCTCATTTTATTATTCAAACTAAGGATTTGTGTCATCTATCTCAAAACTACAACCAGCAATAGTAGGATTAGTTAGTACCTTAAATTAAATTTACTAAACTTTAATATCTGAATTTGTTCAATGCATCAAAATACTTATTAACTCGCATTTTAGCAATAGTGGTGATCTCAACCACCTTAAACTAAGAATACACTACTGAAATAACATTAAAACAGGAATGCAAAATAAAACATCGAGTCTTCCTGCAAAGATTTAACAATAGCAGGATTTAGGTTGACTGCGTTAAATTGAAAATATTGTGTAGAAGATCAATATGAGACTCTGACGAGCTACATAACCAAAATGCTTGAAGGATAACATGTTAATAGATCTTTGTCTGCTCTACAATGTTCAAAGATAGTAGGAGCAGTCATTACCTTTTATTGAGAATGCATAAAGAGTGTCTTGAGATACATAATTGAAGTTAGGCTTGGTGCTCTACAGTACACAGTCCGCTCCACTGCACTCAACCATAGTGGGATTAGTTGTTACCTTAAATTGAGAGCAATTGTTGAAAAGAAAGTGTTGATCAATGAAGAACTAATAGGAAATTAAACTAGGATACTCAGTTTTCCAATCTCCTAGTCAAGAGTGGTAGGATTAGTCATTACCAAAATTAAGAGTAAAGAGAAAACTAACTGAGATGTATCATTGAAGGCCATACTCATTTTGGACGAATATCTTATTCCTAGAGAGCTAGAAGACTTTGTTTACACTAGTGATTATCTTAATCACCTTAAATTGAACCTCGAACCCTAGAAAAAGTTGAATTCTACCTACATAAGCCATGGTTTCTATTTACAATAACAAGATTCATGGTCAATGCCTTATATTAAACTTCCAACATGAAGACAGTAAGAATAAGGTGAATTCGAAGGAGATATGGAACTTAGATATCCAGACTTTTGCAATAGTAGGAGGATCAAGTCGACTACCTTAAATTGAGCTTAGATTTAGTCATGAAAGGTGATATAATATTTCAAATAACCATAGAAATAATGTATTGTGAAAAAGCAAGTCATCTAAAATAAAATTCCACTTAAAAACTTGAAATTTAAGTAACAATTAGAGGATTGATCACTCCATTAAATTAAACCTCAATACCAAGTAAAAGAGAATTACAAGCTGATGAATATGATAGATCTCAAATGGGATAAAGGCTGTAATAGTCTTTCAACTTCAAGAGGTAGCAAACTCTACTTACTTCCTTGTTCCATAAGATAGAAGTCACCATAGAGGTAGAAAGTTTTTGTGATAACCTTTCAAGAAATCATCCAAAAAGATTAGATTCAAGCGATAAGAGATTTAAGAATCAAATAATTGAGATGGTGAAGATCTTTTTATTATCTTGAGAAGATCTTAAGATGACAAAACAAAAACCACCCAAACACTCTAGAGAGAATTAACCACTAATGATCTTGAAAAAATTTAAATGTAATAGATCAAAAGATTATTTTTATTTATTATAATGGATATTTACAGAGTTACATTACTTGCACACTATGTTGTGGTTTAAGTATTTTAAACCAACCGCCTACTTGAATTTGCTCGTTTCATGATTCAACATAATCATGTATTTGTAATTCATTAGAGTTTCGCATGAGTAAACACTCAGCTATAAACTTTAAAATTAGAAAGCAGATTGAAGCTGAGCTTTTTTTCTACATCCTCTTACCTCAAAGTGAGGAAAAGTGAGTCAATGGTTTCTAATCCATACTTCTGGAGTTAGGTCAGTGTGTGTGGTTGGATTATGCTTGAAAAGTATAAACAATTTCTACTCATGATGGTTCCGCAATCTCACTTGCCCTACCTTTCATATTCAATTGGTTAAATTCAGATTGCCCAACTTTCCATACATTTCAGAACAAATTCAAGTGCAACTAGTGTCTCACTGCGCCTAGTTCTCCTTCCCACTAACTAGAAATATCATAAGAGAAGAAAGAGAGCTTTAAAAGTGGCCTCTCGCTTGTCATACTCTATTATAATGATTATTTATTTTTTATTCCTAGTTTTTAAAAATAATTTTAATATATTTCTCATATTTGAAATAAATTAATGTATAAAACATTCTTAATATTTTTAGCAGCTAAGTAATATTAAAAATTAATTATTTTTATTAAAATTGACAATAAATATATAATTTTATTATATAAAAATAGTTGATATAAAATAATGTATTAAACTTGGTAAGGTAGAGCATGGCTAATTCCCACCAGGAATGACAGATCCCGACCTACTAAATGGTGAGTCTAAAATTTTTACTTGCCCTTACATTGAGATTCTTATCTTTCCCATTTATTGTTTTACAGATATATATAAACTTTTACAACTTGTGTAAATAACACAACAAATTTCAAAACTAATTTTTTTATTATATTTATATATGCAATTAATGAAATTAATTTCTTCAATAAAAAAAATAATTTTTGTTTTATTAAGAAATAAATCCACACCTATTATAATTTGGCTCTCTTCTAAACTATTTTACTTCAAACTTATAGAAAATGGCAATATGTTTCTTTTATTAGAAGCTAACAATACTCTTTATCGTGATTACCATCACCATCTCTAGTTCTAGGTCTAACCAAATAGCCTCACCAACTCCAAATCCATGTGGTGGTATAGATGGGATGGTGGTGTATATTTTATTCAGAAATGAATTGCAAAAGGAAGGTCCGGTGATATATCTTTCATATTATTGTTTTGAAATAATAAAGAAGATAGGAACACCATGCATATGCAAATATGTAACCAAATATTCTGAACCTCTCATTGATATGGAAAAATTTATTTTTGTGACTAAAACATGAAGAAGCCCTCTTCAACCTGGATCTATGTGTGGAAGTATGTTTTCTCTTAAACTTCAATTCTTGTTTTTTAATTATTTAATAAATAACCTAAATACAATTCAATAATCACCTCTTATTACACTCCAATCACTAATCTTGATTAAGTTTACTTCCCAAAGATAAATATGTAACAAAACCCTTTATCTTTCTTGAGCCTTAATTTCTAAATTAATTTTAAACCAACACCATAATCTAATCATTTGTAGTATCTCATTAATAAAATTCAGTACTGAATGTTCATTCATGATATAAAGAAGATATTTCTCTACATCAACAATCTCTAATTAACATTTTGTAATAAAGTCTCCTCAAAACAAGCTTAATTAGATTAATAGTTTTCCCTCTATGCACACATCCTCTCAAATTTATTTTGTAAGCCCTTTAATATATTATATTAAAATAGACTTTGTTCTAAATTATTACCCATTTTCTACATTTCAGGTCACAAAGTTCCACCGTCTTCGAGATGAAAGTTACAGAAAAGAAAGTCATTGTCAATGATTGATAAAAATATATGAACAAATGTTTGGAATCCCAATTGATAAGTTCAATATAAACATATTCATTTGTCATGTTCCATTTTCTCAATTTTACGTGAGTTATTTAATGTCATATAGTTTGGAAACATAACGTTCAAAATCCGGGCCTAAAACTTTCGATTAATTATTTTAAAATGATATCTATTTGTTTTAATTGATTTTTAGTTCTATAATTTTTTAGATCAGAATAATTAGAGAAAATAAAACTTTGGGCATAAGGAATAGTGATAGTTAGACTAATTGGAAGTTAGAGTCAATTATTTTCATGAAAATTGTACAAATAGCATTTTGGAGTGAAAATATCATTTTTGGTCATAATGACCATTTTGTCCTTTATGAACGCAAATCCTAGGTTTTCAAAAAACAATGGTGGTTTTTAATTTTAATCATTAAAATAATTTTTTAAAACTTACAGAAGTGGCAGAAAAGAGTTTTGATATGAATTGGACTCAAAATTTGAAACTCTCTCGAATAAAATGAGTATCTATGTCAATATTTTTAGTTCTAGCATGTAGAATATGATTAGATGTAAGAGTAGTAACGCTTATATTATCACACCACAAGATAGTAGAACATTGGAAATACCTAACTCTTGAAATAGAGAGTGAAACCAAAGAACATCTGCAGTTGCTAGTGCCATATCCCTATATTCTTATTTAGTGCTAGATCTAGCTAGCACAGACTATTTCTTTGAACACCAACTTAGGAATTTCCTCCTAAAATGGCACGGAAACCAAAAGTATTCCACTTGTCATCTAAGCATCCAACCCAATATGCATCCGAATAGACTTGTAGAGATATTTTTGGTGTTGAAACAAACTATAATCCCATAGATAATGTTCCTTTTTGATACCTCAGAACCCATTTACAAGTTTGCCAATGCTTGATAGTAGGATGTTATAGATAGTGACTTTTTCTAATGACAGCAAAAGCCGTGTCGGTTTAGTATGAGTAACATACTACAATGAACCAATTGCGCTTTTATATATAAAAGGGTTGTCATATGGTTCTCCCTTAGCCTGAAGAATTTCCCCTTTAGCCATAGATGAAATACATGGTTTACAACCATCCATGTTAGCTTTTTTCAGTAATCTACAATGTACGTGGACTAACACAGAGTGTATCCATTTGTAGTCTTTGTAGCATCAAAACCAAGAAAATAGTTAACTAAGCCAAGCTCTTTTAGTGCAAATGTCTTATGAAACTTTTTAATAATCACATCCAACTTTGTAGAACTTATACAAGTAACCAATATATTTTCTACATATACTAAAGTATATGTAAAATATGGTCCTTTCTTCTGAATAAATAGAGAGGCATCTAAAACAGCATTTGTAAAACCCCAAGACTGTAGAGTTGTCTTCAATTTTTGAAACCAAACTCGAGGAGCTTGCTTTAGTCCATAAAGAGCTTTATTCAGCTTACAAACACGAGAAGGAAATGATTGAGTAGCAAAACATTTAGTTAGGGTCACATATACACACTAACTTAATTCACCATTTAAGAATGCATTATTCGCATCGAGTTACCTTATACTCCATCCTTTAGTAGCAACTAAATTGAATATCACTCTTATTGTAGCAGACTTGACTACTGGACTAAATATGTCCATGAAATCTACCCCAGGAGTCTGAAGAAAGCCCATAGCCACAAGTCTTGCCTTGTACTTATTAAGAGAACCATCTGCGTTAAAATTAATTCTTAAAACCCAGTTACACCCAACTATGCTTATAAAGTTACTACATGGAACTAGTGTCCAAGTATTGTTTCTCTGTAAGGTACTAAACTCCTCTTTGATAACTACAACCCAATAGGGAGATTAAACAACTTCTTTAGGAGAAGTAGGTGTATTTAAATCAGCTTTAGATATTGGGGACAAGGAATAGGTTAAGTAATGGCATATATATCTTGTAATGATTTTATCTTTTGACTTGGGAATGAGTAAGCTAAATAGATGAAGTTAATCGGTGGAGGTGTAATTTATATGTGTGTTTATAGTAGTGTTTGAGTTTGGAAGGTCAACAAGAGAGGAATATATGTTATGGTTATGATGAGTTAGTGAAGCAGCTAATCTAGGAGATATACTAATAGTATTAGGTGTCATTGTTGAAGTTGGGGATATGACTTTTTAAAAAATATTGACATGAGAAAAGTCATCTTCATCATGTAACATCTAATCCCCATCCCCGGATGACCTGAGGTGCGGTGGCCGGGGGCCACCTTATCACATAACCATTCTTAAGGTTGACCACTAGCCCTATAGACCACCACTACACTTTACAACATGCTTTTTCCTCGCTCGCATGCTTTCCAGACAAAATTCTCGGAAGGTCACCCATCCTATGATTGCTCCAAATCAAGCAAACTTAACTTTGGAGTTCTCAAGTTCAGGTCTCCCGAAAAATAATGTGGACATTGGTGATATCGGTAGCAGTTCAAGTCCTTTTAACACTATATCAATATGGGGTATTACAATCCATCCCCCTTAGGACACAACATCCTTGTTATGCACACATTCTTCCAAGTATCTTTACCAAGCTAAACGATTGCCTTTGGCTCTTATGTCCATTAGCGCACCTTACGGTCGCAAAGTTGCTTTGATCGACTTATAACATCCGGCCCCACCTCCGAATGGCTCTTATGTCCATGTCACATAACCTGTCTTAAGGCTGACCACTAACCCCACAGACCACCACTACACTTTCCATCATACTTTGTCCTCACTGGCATGCTTTCTAGATAAACTTTCCGGAAGGTCACCCATCCCAAGATTGCTTCAATCCAAGCACACTTAACTTTGGAGTTCTCAAGTTCTGGGCTCCTAAAAAACAATGTGCACATTGGTGATATGGGTAGTAATTCAAGTCTTTTTAGCATTATCTCAATATGGGATGTTACACATCAAATATGACATGCCTAGCTATGTAAACTCTTCCACTAGGATGAAGACATTTGTATCCTATGTGTTTAGAGTTATAACCTATAAATACACATTTTGAAGTATAGAAAGCAAATTTATGCTTATTGTAATCTCTCAGAAATGGGTAACAAGCACAATTAAATATTTTCATATAATGATAGTTTGATTATTTTCAAAATAAGGTTTCAAAAGATGTTTTAAAATGCCATGAAACATCTAGTAGATTATTTAAAATAAAGATTGTTATAAAGAATGCATTATTCTAGTATTGTAAAGGCATCCTAGTAGATGCCAACATAGTAAGGTCAATCTCAATCATCGAACGATGCTTTTTTTTTTTCTGCTATACCATTCTGTGCATCAGTATGAGGACGGAGTACCTCATACGAATACCATTATTTTTTGCATAAAAATTTTTAGGCTTGTATTCTCCACCCATGTCAGCTTGTATTATTTTAATTTTAAAATCAAATTGTCATTCCACAAAAGTTTTGAAGGCAAAAAATTTTGTTAGAGCATCAGATTTCAGTCTCATAGGATAAAGCCATGTAAACCTAGTAAAATGTCTGTGAAAGCAATGTAGTAGTAGTAGCCTTCTATAGATAAAATAGGGGCTAGTCCCCAGATATCAGTATGTATAATCTAGAGTAGATGACTGCCAATTTGATTAACCGGTTAAAAAGAAAGGTGACACATCTTACCCATCTGACATGATTCACAAAAGTTTCAAGCCTTTTCATAAAAAAGCATTTTCATTTTGTTAAAGATGACATTTTGTACAATTGGTCCTGGTTGGCCAAGTTTCCCGTAAAAACAAACCCCCACCCTAGAACAATCATAGGGAGGAGCATGTCATTACGCAAAGACAATTATACAATTACTCTAAAATCCATTACAATTGAAAATTTTGAACTTAATAGACTCAATAAAACAACAAAATATCATATCTGAATAAAGCCGACAGCAGTACCTAAATTCATAAATAAATCCAACATCACAAACCGTCCCAACTGTTACAATAGTCCAGCAAAACCAATACAGCTCCAATAGAAGTAAAAATCCCAAAGTCCAGCAAAACTTAAATAAACCCCAAAAGTCTAACAACCCCAATTCACAAAAATATAACAATAAGGAAAAATAATTATCCTCATGAATATGTCGTGATCCATGCAAAAATTTTGAGACAGCGCCAATAGATCGAAGTACCTGTACTCAACCTGAGTTTTAATCCTAGATTAACAAATAGTAAGAAAATAGGAAAAAGACAACGTTAAACTATGAAATTAGTTCTAAGTTAATATCTTAGGTACCAACAGTCACACACAGTATGTCGTAGACACGACTCTAATCATGGGAGCACACAATGCAGGGCTCTACAGACTCCCTAGAGTCCACTATATCAGACAATATACCTATCATCCTACCAATCAACAATTTGTTTATTTCTTTCATTAGCCATAACACAATAATCCATTTTTATATATTTCTATACGTTTCATTATCATACTAAAAATAGGCTCCTAAATTTTACATTTTAAGGTCTTATTAATTTATAAGGTCTTATTAATTTCGCGGTGGAGGTTCCGTCTTTAAAACTTTTATTTCCATCAATTTAACCCATCATAAATTTCAATTTATTTAGCATTTAGAATTTAGCTGAAATTTACAAAAAAGTCAACCAACTTGTGACCACTTATTTAAGTCCAGTTTGGAAATCAACCACAATCATTTACCAACCGTTAACAGTCCATTCATCACAGCATTAACACAACCCTGCAACGAGAAAACAGAATTTTATTGATTAAAAGTTTAGCCAACTTAAATAACAGAATTATGCCCAAAGTAGTTATCAGCGGAATAAGGGATTAACAGGTAAATGGTATGGCCGGAGCCTAGTAATTAGTATGGCCAGAGGGCAAGTATCAGTATCAGTAGTAATTCAAACCAAAATCAGTATAGGCACTTCAAGCTATTTATTTCAGTAGTGAGGATCCTCTATCTCTAGGCATGCCATGGATTCTACTAATAGACTGTACTAAGGGCAAAATTTAGACTTCCGTTTATTAATATTTTTTACAGAATTTTATAGACCAGTATAACAGTTCCAGTATGTATCAGCATTTCAATTTCAACAACATGGTTCCACAATATTTAAAGTCTTACAGATTCAATTTACTACCATTAAGCAGAGCAGGCTTGGGAAACAGTTTCACAATACATCAAACACAACACATACAACCTGAGTTTTAATCCAACATTAACAAACAGGAAACATACAACATACAAAAATGTGGGACTCAAACGGAGCTGTTAACTTAACATGCAGAGCACGACAATCCCGCGTAATATCCGACCTAAGCTGCTACTTGATCAGCCTCTCTGTCCAGTGCTCCTGCAGACCAACATGAAAATAAATAAACAACTATTGTAGAGGACTAATAGTCACACCCGAACATCAATCCGACAGTCTTAAAACCAAAACCAAAAACGAACCTTAAGTATCTTACTAAAAATTCTCAGTTGATTCCGATAACCCTCTAAAATTCTTGAATCTGAAACACGCAGAACCCTAGAGCAGTAAAACTTGTTTGGTAGACCCTCTAAAGATTAGGATAATACGAATTCTATTCTGAAAAAACCTAAAATGAGTGAAGAAACCTTACCTAGGATCGCTTGGTTACAAGCCAAAAATTCTTACACTCTAATCTGGACAGCAAGCATAACCTGAACATATTAAGCCCAAAATAAGAATCTATAATTGGATTTACGATAGTCTATACCAAAACTGAAACGGAACAGAAGGCTTACCGATTACATGCAGAAACCCTAATGTTGAACACCTCTCAGAGCTTCACACGAAATTCTCTATCACTCTCAAATTTTCGGTATTTAGAGAATATGAGAAACCCTAGGTTAAAACTCATATATATAACAAGTCAAGGATCCAATTACCCCTTTTAAATATAGGGAAATATAACATAACCCATTGATCTCCTAATTGCTTTATAGACACTCTTTAACAATACGAAATTATGGCCCTAACTCCTAGAACGGTCCGTTACACTTCACATGCCACTGGTTTACATTCATAGTCCTTGTATTTTTTATATACACAGCCTTAGCAGTAGACATAGGTACTTCTCTTCCGACTTCAGCTCTTTGTAGATGAAGCTGGTTATGCCTCATTTAAGTTATCCTTTTAGCAAAACCTCCTTGCTTTTCATATCCTTGAATAGACATATTTCACCAAACAATTCAACATAAGAATTTTAATTTTTGTTGAATCTAGAAACATTCAACGAATTTTTGGTTATCAAAGGAACATGTAACATATCCTTTAGTTGACAATCTAGTTAGAAACACTAGCCGATTGAGCCAGCATGGTTCCTATATGATCAATATTAAGTTGAGCACCATTACCAACTAATAGTGTATCAATACCTAAATAGGGAATTGTCATTTGAAAATTTTCAAGTTCAGATGTGATGTGATTTGTTGCCTCAGTGTTTGCATACCAAGTAGGGTCATTCTCTATTTATGGTGTTGAAATGTAGGCAGAATTTTGAGAGAAATTAACTTGTGACCCTTGTTGTCTAGCATGTAACTCATTGTTATTTATACTCTACATATAACTATCAGGGTTATTTTGTCCATCATCAGAAAAGGTATTAGTAAAGTTCTGATTTGACATATGAGACAATGGAAAATGTCCTTGCACACTAAGACCTTTGTTTGATTGAGTCGTAGGTTTATAGGCAAAGAGAACACCGTCTAAAGTATTTATCCTTTGAAATCGTGTATCCAATTTTTTATAACACTGTCAAGCTCCATGACCAGCTTTAGTACATATTTGACCATAAATCTTTTGACCTCTTCTACCAAAATGACCTTGACCTCTACCTCTAAAACCATTATTTCTTCCCTTTAATTCAGTTGAGATTGCTCTACAAATCCTTTAAGACCTATCTTAAATGCATCATTTAGTTATTCCAATCTATATTCATGCATAACAGTGGCGGATCCAGAATTTTTAAAATAGGGGACATATAACTCTATAATCGGTTTCTACTATACTTAAATTATTAAATAAAAATATAAAAAAATTACCATGGATGAAATATAAAAATGTATATAGAATAATTTTATAATAAATTAAAAAATCTCTTGTTACACTAGTAACTTTTTCTATTACTAATTCTATAATTTATTTCAATGATAAGTATATCATATCGAATTAGATTTAAAAGTTGAAAATTAATACTAGTAATTTTGTAATTACATTAACCAATAAACTGATGACTTTAATGTGAAAATAAGTACCATAAACTAAAAAATAATAATTATTATAATAATACTCTCTCACTATCTAATTTCTCTTTTCTCTTTCATTCATATCTCTTCTTGAATTTATCACATGTATAAATCAGACATAATATTTTCAAATATTTTGAGAAAAATGGGGACATTATGTCCCCCATTTGATACACTACATCCGCCTTTGATGCATAAGTAACATATATTGTGCGTTCTTAAGAGAAATATAGTCAAGGTTATTTGATAATACTGCAACTATTGGATCATATTCATGACCTACTCAATTTAATACACTCATAATAAGATCTCTATCTTTCACATCATCTCGAGCAGCTAACACAACATCTCCTATATTTTAAATTTTCATTATGAACTCAATCTCAAAATATGATCCTTTCTTTATTAAATTCATTTTCTAACAAAGTTGCATCACATTAGCCATTGATTATTAACTAAATACTCTATCAAGCTTGGTCCAAATTTCTATGATAACCTCCTAGGGAATCATCTCGGAATGAGTTTCAAGTTATAATAGATCTAAGCATCAATCAATGAGATGATAAAGATCTTGAGACGACAAACCAAAAACCACCTGAACACTTTAGAGAGAATTAGCCACTCATGATCTTGAGAAAATTCAAAATATTATAAAAGATTAAAAGAACACAAACTAAAAGATTGTTTTCCTATTTGTTACAATAGATATTTATAGGGTTAAATTACTTGCTCACTACATTATGATTTGAAAATTTCAAACCAACTATCTACTTGAATTGGCTTCATCGCTTCATGCAGCATAATTCTCTGTTTGTAATCCATTAGAGTTTAAGATGCACTATTTTTGTGTAAGTTAGCACTCGAGTAAAAACTTTACAAGTAGAGAACGGACTGAGGCTTAGCTCTTTTTCTGCATGCTCTTGCTGCAGAATGAGCAAAAGTGAGCCTGTACCATCCGGCCCCTGCCCATGGATGACCCAAGGCGTAGTGGCCAACCACAACGAGGACGTTATGTCCTAAGAGGGGTGGATTGTAACACCCAGGTTGAGACAAGGTTAAAATGAATTGAATTGCTACCCATATCACCAATATGCACATTATTTTTCAGGAGCCCAGAACTTGAGAACTCTAAAGTTAAGTGTGCTTGACTTGGAGCAATCTTGGGATGGGTGACCTTCCGGGAAGTTTTTTCGGAAAGTATGCGAGTGAGACAAAGCATGATGGAAAGCGTAATGGTGGTCTGTGGGCTAGTGTTCAGCCTTAAGACCGGTCAAGTAATGACATGGCGCCCTGCCACCGCGTCTCAAGTCATCCGGGGGTGACAATCAATTCCTTTTAACCCTGTCTCAATATTGGGTGTTGCAGGAAGACTGTAGCTTCTTAATATTGAGTTGAATACTATTCACCTTTTTCTGGTGTAGTTATTTCCTTCTTCCAAATGCTATTACCAAATGCATTTAAAGTAAGTGTATGGCCTTTCTTGGGGAGTGATGGAAGGTAGCAAAAGGTCTCTTATTTCCTGGAGGACTATTCGTAGTCTAGTGGCTGAAGGTTGGTTTGGTGTATGCCATCTTATATCTATGAACAAAGCCTTGCTTGGAAGAAATATTTGAACTACAGTGAAGGAGAAAGAACTCTCTGTGGGCTAAATAGGTAGCTCTTACTAAGCTTAGGAGACTTACTTTTTTTTTTTGGAATTATTAAGAAAACCTGGTAGTAGTAATTGTTGGAAGGGTGTATTAGCACTAACAGAGACTTTTAATAGTTGTTTTTAATATCTTCCAAGAGAGAATAATAATTTTTACTTTTGGTTTGATCATTGGCTTGAGAATGAATCTGTAAATTTGATTGGAAAGATATGGATTTGGATAAAAATGTATTAGTTAAGGAAGTTTAGAAATATGGTTATGGTTCTTGGCATCTTTCTGATCCCAGCTACGAAGAGATGGGCATTGTTTGGTCATTTATCATAAAGGTATAGTGTAGTAATTTTGATTCTATAATTTAGAGAGATCATAGTAGTAAATTCTCAACCAAATCTGCTTACAATAAGATTATATAGAAGTTTATTGTGGTTCCTATTAGCAGGCTAATTTGGAATTGACATATTCCTAAGCACAATTTTGTTTTACGGTTAGCTTTATACAATAAAATCTCGATAAGGAGTAGACTGTGTAGATGAACTGCTTAAATAGAAGATAGATGTTTTGTGAAAAAACCAGCGAAAAGGTTTCCGATATATTCTTTACTTGCTCTTTTTCTTTGTCAGTTTAGAGCTGCATATTGAGAGCTTATAAGATCAACATAAATATTTGCAATTGGAGTAGATTGTTAACTTCTTCTCACAGAAAGCTGCTTGGAAAAAGATGTCCTTACATGTTCCGAAGAGGTAGGTTAGCTACAGCTATTTACCACATTTGGAAGGTCCGAAATGATCTCACTTTTCAAAAAAATTTATAGAAGTAGGATTTTGAGAGATAGAAGAAAAGATTTTTTTTGCTTTTTATAGTAGTGATAATTTGAAGGTCAGGGAGTTATTAAATTCACTTTTATAACTAGTTTCTTTTTATAGTTTGTTTTTACTTTTTTAGCCTCTTTAGAGCATGTACCATTAAAAAAAAAAAAAAAAAAAAAAACCAAGTTTGCTTGTCCTTATGCATTGTACATTCTAAAATAAGTGGGACGCGTCCAACAAATAGGGACCGTCCCAAATCTTCTTTTCTTTTTTTAATTTATTAAATTATTATTTTTAGATAATAAATTATATTTAATGTATTATTTTTAAAAATAATAATATTAATTATATATTATTATTATTTTTTTTATATTTTATAAATATTACTTTATATATTTATTTTATCTCATAATTTTATTACTATTAAATATATACTTTTTAATTCCTATTTTTTATTTTCTAAATAAGAAAATCAAATTAATAAATATATTAGTCTGTATAAATAAATAAATAAATTTATTAGAGTTTGAGCAAATTTTATAAATTTTCAAACATCGATTGTGAATTATCGACTAGATGTTACGATTTTAACCGCTTTACTATTTTAACCGTAAAGCTTTACTATTTTATCGTTATCAAATAAATGTATATTTAAATTTAATTTTTAAAAATTATTATTAAAATTTAATTATTTAAATAATTGGTTAATAATTAAATATTTAAAATAAAACATTAAAAAATAAATTATTATATTTTAAATTTTAAATATTACAATTAATAAAATAATGTGTGCTCAAAACTGGGATACAAAACTGTCATTTACCATTGGAGATAAATCTAGTGAGGGACAGTGTAACGGACCGTTTTAGGGCTTATTAGCTTAGGTCAGAAATTAGGGGGTATTAGTGATATTTGTTAGAAGTTCTGGCATATTAGTAATATTTTCCTAAGTCTAGGGGGGGTTTGTTATTTGACGTCATATAAGACTCTTATTAGACCATAGGGCGTTATTTGAGCCTCCTTCACGTTTCAGAGGTTGAGAGATCCGTGAGAAGTCTGTGCGTCTATTCGCTAGGGATTTCCGCCGCAGTAGATTTCCTGTAAGTCTATTCCGATCGCATGTTCCTTTATCATTATCTTGCACGTAATCTGACTCTGATAGTTTGTTTAATTCCCAGGTTTCCGTTATGTGATTGAATTTCCAGTAAGGGTTCCGTCATGATTCTTTCGTGTTTCCGTTCGTGATTCCGAATTCTAGTAAGATTCCTTCCGCTGTACTCGTGAATCTCGTATTGCTATTCTGTTTACCAATCGCTATTATTGGTATTTCCGTCAGTTGGGGGTATTCTGTCGGGTTACTATACGGTAGGCGTCGCGGATTGCATTAGCCTGTAATTTGAGTCGTTTCGGTAAGTCTCGGACCTCTCCATCAATTTCGTATTTTTGTTAGGTTCTGTCCAGTTTGGTTAGGGCCTCGTTCTGTCGGGTTCAGGTTGAGTTGGAACCCTGAAATCCACGATTTAACGTTACTGGCTCCGTTCTGCAGAGGGTCAGGAGGAAGGAACTGCTCGGACTGAGGAGTAGGCGTCTCGCTGTTGGTCTGCTGTCGTGGTTAGTAGTTCATTTTTAGTCCGAAATATTGTTTGCTGTATGTTGGTTGTTTATGCATGTGTCGTGTATTGCTGGTTTGTAAACTGTTACCTACACTGCCCTGATTAACAATGATATTAATAAACGATAAACATCCTGTTGATTAATAAATTAACGATGTAGGACTGCACTGTACCCGGATTTCATAAAATTCATACACTGAAATTGATAACTGGTGCCTAAATAATCTGGTTTAAAAAGTAATCAAACGAACTGTGAGTTTTTCCCTTAGTGAGTCTACTAGTAGAATATATGGCATGCCTAGGGATAGGGGATCCTCACTGCTGAAATAATTGGCTTGAAGTGCCTATACTTATTGTAGTTGAAACTACTATACTGATACTGATTACTGGACTTCGGCCATACTGTTATTGCTACTGTAATCCCGTTTTCCACTGTTAGCTGCTTTGGGCATAATTTTGTTAAATAACTGGTTAAATTGTAATTAAGAAGCTGTTCTGGTTGCTGGATTGTGTTACTGGACTGTTAATGGATGGTAAATAGCTGTGTTTGTTGCCTGAATTGGACTTAATTAAGTGATCACAAATTGGTTGATATTTCGGTCGGTTGTAACTATAATCCTAGCGCCCTATAAGAATATTAGGATCCTAGACCGTGAATTTTAGGAGCATATTTTAGGATGATAATGGAACCTGAACGAACAAATGGTTAACGGATAACTTGGTTTCGACTAAAGAAAGATAAACAATAAACTGCTGATTGGTAGGATGTTTGGTGTGTTGACTGATATAGTGGACTCTAGGGAGTCTGTAGAGCCTTGCATTGTGTGCTCCCATGTTTAGAGCCGAGTCTAGGTCACTCTGTATTTGTATGTTGGAACGTGAGCGCTAACTTAGACTAATTCATAGTCTAACGTTTTTCTTTATCTCTTCTTATTCTGTAATCTGGGAATAAATCCCAAGTTGAGTGCAGGTACCCCGATTGTTTAGGCGCTGTCTCATTTACGGATCACAGCATGCATCAGCATTCTATTTTTATTATTGTTAGGATATTTTCGTACATTTGATTCATGGATTGTATTTGGGATTTTTATTTGAGGAGTTGTATTGGACATTGATGGACATTGGTATTGTTATCTATTTTTTTTTGGGACTGTTGGACTTTTGGACTATATTACTACTATTTTTCGTATTTTTTATTTATTCGACTGTTTTGTTTATGTATTTGTTGTGTGGCGACAGATTCCTAACCATGGTTCTACCAGGGTGGGGGTTTGTCGTTACAGACAGTTTTGAATCCCAGTTGTTGACGTGGCAGATCTGGGACTTAGAAGTGTCCTTGAGCATTGTACATGCTCTTATGGGTTTTGTTTTTCTAGTTTGTATTCTGTGTTTGGGTGTCTTAATCCATTTTTGGAGTAATGAAATTAATCTTTAAATATATATGTATTAAAAATTATTTTTAATATTTTTAGCCACTAAAATAAAATAAAAAATTAATTAATTTTATTAAAATTGAATGCAGAATAGTTGAATATCAAATAATATAATAGACTCGGAACGATTGAGCGTGAGCTTTTCTCTTCGGAAAGAATAGATCCCAACATAGTAAATTCTGGACTTACTCACCACTATAATCACATCCTTATCTTTCCCATTTATTACTCCAAAGATTTATATAGACTTTTATAACTGGTATGTAACTAACCAATAAATTTCAAAACTAATTTCTTTATTTTATCCATACATGCAATTAATGAAATTAATCTTAGCAATAAAACAAAAATTAATTTTTTAGTGTTAAGAAATAAATTTACCACTCTTCTAATTTTGACCCCATCAAAACTAATTTCCTCCCAAATTTAAAGAAAATGGCAATATGTTTCTCCTATCTGAAGTTAACAACGCTTTTTACCGTGATTACCATCTTCATCTCCAGTTCCAATTCCAGCCCAGTAGCCTCACCAACCCCATCTCCATTTTCATGTGATGGTGCAAGTGGGGCGGTGATATATTATTTATGCAAAGATGAATTGATAAAGGAAGGTCCAGTGAAATATCCATCAAATTATTGTTGTGAAATAATAAAGAAGTTGGGAACACCATGCATGTGCAAATATGTTACCAAAGATTTGGAACGCGTCGTTAGTATGGAGAAACTTATTTTTGTGACTAAAACATGTGGAAGTCCTCTTCAACCTGGATCTATGTGTGGAAGTAAGTTTTCTCTTAAACTTCAACTTTTCTTTAAAGTAAAAATAACTAAAATCAGACCTTATCAACTTTTTTATTTTAGTTTTAGACTAACCCTAAATTTTTTTTTAACTTTTAAACTTTTTTATAGAAAAATTGTAAAACTAAATTTTAAAAAAAAGAATTTGCAAAAAATGAGCTTTCCGGTATGTGTTACCAGGAAACACACAAAATTGAAGCAGCTTCCCGGTGTGTAACACCCGGAAGCCAAAATTTGCTTCCCGGTCCTACACACTAAGAAGCCGACTTGAATTTTGCCTTTTCCCTGGTGTGTAATACTAGGATGCTTCCTAGTATTATACACCGGAAAATAGGCAAAATTCAAGCTTGTTTCTTGGTGTGCAGTACCGGAAGCAAATTTTAGTTTCCCCGTGTTACACACGGGGAAACGGGCTTAATTTTGCCTTTTTTGGTTGTAATAGCGGGAAACTGCTGGATATATTTTTTCTTCATATTGAAGGGTAAAATGGTTATTTTGTTCTATTTTTTGCAAAATAAAAAATAAAAAAGTTTAGTTTGGTAAAAAATTTAATGTTAGTCTAAAAATGTAATTTTTTTTTAGTAAAAAAACTCAAAAGTGCAGATGACCCTTTTTTCAAATTATTTGATAAATAACTTAAATACAATTCAATAATCATCTCTTATTACAATTCAATTACTCATCTTGATTAAGTTTACTTCTCAGACATAAATGTCATAAAAATCCTTTATCTTTGTTAAGTCTTCACTTCCAAAATAATTTGAATCCAATACCTTGATCTAATCATTAACAATGCCTCATCAATAAAATTCAATACCAAATGTTCACCCATGATATTTCTATACATCAATAATCTCAAATTTCCTCCATGCACACGTCCTCTCAAATTTATTCTATCAGTTCTTTAATATTTTTATATTGAAACAGACTTTGTTCTAAATTGTTATCCATTTTCTAAATTTCAGGTTACAAAGTTCCACCGTCTTCGAGATGATAGTTATTGAATAGAAAGTCATCGTGAATCATTGAATAAAAATATATGAATGAATGTTTGGAATTCCATTGATAAATTATCAATATAAACATATTCATTTGTCATGTTCCTTTTTTCGCATTTTTACATGAGCTATTTAACGTCATATAGGAGGGAAATTTTCAAACACTTCAAATTTTTGAAAATAATAATTAGTCAAACTCTACTTTGAAAAATATTTCGAAAAATCAATAAGCAAAAGATTTTTTTTAATATTATTATTATTTATATTTTGACAATTGAGACTTGAATTTCAGACCAAATTTATGAAATTATCCATAGACATGAGTACTTGATATTGATTTAGCAATGTAAAATATAGATTGAACGTATGGTACTCTAGTAGGAATAGGTTTTTCCAAGAACCATCTTAGAATCAATAAAGTTGTCAATGGATATGTCTTTCGATGGTGTTCAATTCATTGAAGATTCTCATAAAAAATTATCTAATGAACCCAGTCATCTATAACCAAATTTCAAATGGAAGTAAATAGTTAAGCATGATTGTGGACACTAATAATAATTCCACAATGTTACAAAATACGTATTGAAATGTTACATAAGGTTCTTAAATCATGAAAACTTGATTTCCAAAAATTAGATATTTCTTAAAGTTTGAAATCCTTGCAATTTTGTGAGTATAATTTATCAAGCTGAAGAAACTATCGAATTCTCTAAAATCCACTAAAATCGTAGTAATATAAAAACATAAAGAAACAGTAAGATCGTAGCTATAAAGAAACATAACATACCAATAGATCATATATACATATACTTGTATTAAACATTATATGAATCCGTTTATTAGTTTAATTCTTATGATGGAATGCAATGAATCAGGTTACTTGTTCCTAAGTAACGACCTGCACTATTTCTCGAGACACAAGTTAATTAGGAAAATTTCTAGTATATGTCCTATATTGGATACAAGATGTATGCAAGTCAAAATGATAAGGCACATGCTCGAAGAATCCAACCGAAACTCAAAACGTCATTTTGAAATCAATTGGCAAAACAAGCACAAGAAACTTACTTCACAACATGAAAGTTGCGAAGCTTGTGTTTGATTTTGAAGTATTTTAAAAACTAGTGGCATGCAACTTGCTTCGTAAGATGCATGTCGCAAAGCTAGTCATCTGACCTTTCGAAATCCAAAATTTTACGCACCTTAAAGGGTTTTGAAATCTGGTAAGAAACGTCAATTCAATAAATTATTTAAAAATTTTATATGAATAATAAACATTTATAGGAATCCTTAAACTCTAGTGGAACTCAAATTGGAGTTCATATGAAGGAAAACAAAGTCTAAAACATTCACTAGTCAAAATCTGAACTTTCATGAACACTTAAAGGAGTTTTCGAAATCCAAATATTAGAATTAGCGTAGTAAACTATTAAAAAAATAATAAATAAATAATATACTATAAAAATAATATATGGCCGCAAACGACATCCAAACTAGGGTTCAAACAAATGAGAATAGAGGTTTTGAATTTCACTGTAAAAACAAGAAATGTTTAGTGATAGATGACTTGTTGCGCCACTTACAAGTTACAAAGCTAGTACAGTGGCTAGTTGTGCGACTTACAAATAGAAAAACCAGTAGTTTTTCTATCTATAACCCTAAAAATGCAGTTATTTGTGATAGCTTTTCAGGTTGTTTATCTGAGCGACTTGCTTAGTTCTGAAATGCAATCGAATGACATCAGAATGCTACCAAATTTTAAACACATAGTCTATGATCATAAAAAAATATAAAAATAATTCAATCATCAATTGACCCAATCATTTGGACACAGAAAACTGAACAATTAACCTATATGGCTAACTTGTTGTAGCAGCAACAAAGAAAAAATTATAAAGTGCAGATTTTTAAGTATGAATACCTAACATTAATACTCATTAAATGCCAACATTATCAACCTAATTCAAACATGATTTAATCAGCCATTATCATCATATTATCACCATTCAAAATTAACTTGTTAATAGGATACTATCATATCCATTTTTACTTTATTAAGATACCCCGATCACATATTTCTTAAAAAGAGGGTTAGACCATGGGTTTGGCTAACCAAAAAATCATTCCAAATACATCAAAATTATACACAAGAAATGTCATAACTCTCATTTAGTTGCGTTTCCATTATCAAGTTCTTGATCATGACAATAACCAAGTTAATTTACCATTGATCCTCACGATCACTATCAAAACATTTTCAAGTTCAATTCTTACAGGGGAAAAAACATTGTCATCACATTTATCAAGTTCGTTCCATCTTCATTATCAAGACAATCATCACATTTCATTATCTTGAACATTTTCAAGTATGTTATCAAATTTTATTTACCATTGCTTAAAAACCAACCCTAGAATAGAAAACAAGACTCAATATGAAACAAAGTCTGATGAGCTTGAAAAATGATTGAATATTTATATGAATTTGGTTTGATTTCCCTGAAGAAATGCACATATTTGACACACTTTCGCTTATTTTCACGTATAAAATTTAATTTTGGGGACTTAAAGACGTTAAGGAAGAAAAGCAAAGATTTTGGAGCAAAAATGGATCAAAAAGAGGTGAAAAAAGGCATGAGAGTAGGGTTACCGAACTCCCACCGCACTCATTACTGAATTACAGTTCGACATTGGAAGAAAAAGATACAAAAATTACTCTATCCGAATAAGCTACCGAGCTAAGTACCGAACTACATTTTGATATTGGAAGATCAAGAAGAAAAACCTCTCTATTCGATTCAATACTGACTTGATACTGAACTACAACTTGGTATAGCAGATGAAGAGAAACAGATCCTCTCTGTCCGAATTCAAATTCTCAATATCGCATTATAGTTCGTTAACTTCCTTTGAAAAGTAAAAACCCTTTTTTTTCGAGCTTGCTACCGAACTCAATGCAGAATTGAAGTTTGGAAAAATAATTGAACATAAATAAAGCTCTCTATCCGAGCTTTATATTGAATTCACTACTAAATTAGAGCTTGGTAAAATCCAGGAACATAAATTATGCTCTCTGCCCGAATTGCATACCGAACTCTATACCGAATTGTAGTTCGGTAACAATGTAATTTTAGAAAAAAATATTTTGGAGCCATTTCGTGAGGGATTTGAATTGTACTATAAATACTCATCTTTAACTCTAAGAGAGGGACCTTAGACCAATTTTGTAGAACTTTTACACACTTGAGAAATTAGCAGGATATAGAATTCATTTTGTTCTTCATTTTTCTCAAAATTCAAGTGGATTCTAAGAGGAGAAGTGTGGATTTGGAGTTCGATTCTTCAAGACTCAAGCATTCAAGCTCTAGATTCATCATCATCACCACAAGTTTTATCTAATCCTTCACTTTTACTTTCATTTGTAGAGTTTGATATGAAATTCTTAGTGAATTGTGCTTATAATTGTTTAGCTATGTAATTTTGTAGTGGTTGAATACTCCGTGGATCTAGATGATCTTATGATTCTAAGTCTTTTCAAGTGCTTTTATGGTGAATTCTTTAATATAGCATGATTTGTGTGTTAATTGCTTAATTAATTTGGTGAAAATCAAGTGAAACATGGATTTAATCTTGATGGAAACTAAACATAGCAACTTCATAGTTAGATCTAGGAAATTAGAGTGATTAAAAGGAAACTAGACATAGTAAATTTCGATCCTCTCACTTTGGATTGTGTTTCCATTATTATCTACTTCAATCGTAGACATATAATTGATGTAGATGATAATTTGATATTAGAGTTTGAAAGAACCTTACATTGACGTATATTGATCCAAGCTATATTTAAGTGTTCTAGATGTTTGATGAAATGCCTAAGAAAGTGATCAAGTATCTATCTAGTGAAATCCAAGTTTACAAGTGTGCATTTAATTTTCTTAATCAAATTTACATTCTTATTATTAGAGTTAAATTGATAACTTTTATCAACTTAGAAGTACAATGATCTCTTTTTAACTCTTGAGCATAATTCTAGTATAATCCCTAGGGTACGATATCCGTAACTACTATGTTATAATAAGATAGATGTTGCTTGGCATACTTATGATGTGAATTGAATTCATTATCAAGTATTTTGCCATCAAAGTCCCAATATGGACCGAAGTCCTTGGTGAACTAATATTCTAACATGGACTGTAGTTCTAATACAATATGTACTAAAGTTTTAATATGGACTAAAGTCTCAATATGGCTCTGTGCCAAAAACACAATATTTTCATATAGCAGTACTTCAAATCCCTAGACATGGCTTACCTCCTATCTTCTAAAACAAGTGTAAGGCCATTTAGATTTATTACCATATATTCATTAAGTCAAGTTAACAATGTCAATAAAGCCAACAATGTTAAGTCTTATACATTGCTATATGGCCAACAATTCAATTCAATCCATTGTTATTGTGTCATTTAATAGCAAGTCACAATATCATCATAATATGTAATCATCAATAATAGTACTTTGTTCATTGCTACCTTTCAATCAACCATAACACATTAAATGATTTATTTCATCAATTCAAACCCTACGTATAAGGGTATTAGCACACTTTATGTTCATCAATCCCCACCAGCAATCGATTCAAGCAATTTTATCACAATAGGCACGATTACATCATTCAAGAAAGAATGCATTGCAGAATTTAAATTTTTATCCTAACTCAATCAATTCACAAACAACGTGGACTTAGTCCACCCAAAATTCAATTTCCTAGGGCTACACCTATCATGATTCAACATGCACCGCATGTATGCTCTAGCACCCCAACATCGTAATATGCTCATCACTTCAATTCTTAGGTGGTTATCGTATTTAACCAATTTTATGGCATAATTACAAGTAGACATACATTCAATGCATCATTCAATAACATAAAATTGTGTAGGGCTAAAATAGAAATACAAACTCGTATATGTCGATCCACAAGATAGAAAGCTGGTCCTTTGACACCAGACATATTAAACATACTATAATCAATAATGCCAACACAATCATTATCACAAATGTTCCAACACAAACTCAATTACCACACAACAATTCTATTAAGGGCATTAATATACTAATGAGACAGTAATAAACGTAAAATAAAAATAAAGTGAATGGAAGAAGAAGATAAATAGTAAGTGTGGGCTCTGTTGGGTGAAGTGTCTCAAGACACAAGTTGGGTTTGGTTTTGGATTGGATCAAACCTGAGCCTAATCCAATTTCCGAGTACACTTTGCACCGAAACTCAATTCCGACACTTCCATTCATCTCTAAAAATTTAGTTTCATTTTCTAAGTCAAACCACCTTCCATTTTAAAATTAAAAAATTTTCATTCAAAAGGGTAAAATGGTAATTTTACCAAAATTGGTGTTTTGATCCAAGATCAATATTTTTTTCTCGATTTCAAAATAAATTAGACTTTAAACTTCCAATTAAATCAAGATTTTTCCTAGAAGGCCAATTTTGATTTCAAAATCTATTTTTAACTATTTAATTTCAAATTAAATAAAAGTTATCAATCCTATACTTTTTATCTTATAAAACAAAATTTTCTAATCTCATCATTACCCTTAATAGTATTTTCGATTTATTATGTCATAGAATTTGTTTGAAAATCAAATATGCAAAATTTTCAAATTGGCTCAAAATTTTGGGCCAAATTTGCGAACGCTATTGGTTTCAAGTCTGTTTTTTAGCTTTGATAAAGAAGCCCTCTAAGGGAGGCAAGGCTAGCAGATATTCAAATCTGTCAAGGGCCAAGAGATAGGCAGCTGAGGCCCAGGTTGCTCAAATGGCTAAGGAGAAACCGGTGGCCATTAAAGAATATAGTGGGAGGACTGGTCCATTCCAAAGAATTCGAGAAAGAGGCTGTGTGGACCTGAGTCTTCGCGAAGTCTGAAATTGTAGCCGATTGAGTGGATACTTTCTTTAAACACCCTCCAATCTATTTGGATATAAAGAACACTATGATGAGCTTGGAGGGGCTCGCCTCTCGTCTATAAATATGCCTAGGAACATATGTACGATTCCAAGACTACTACTGTAGATGATAATAAGATGCATATGCATAGATTAAGTTTCATTTTGTTGTGTTTGATTTTGTATTAGCACTTGATGAAAATAACTTATCTTTTATTTTCTAGTTGTACTTGGTCCAGATTGGGCTGTTGACGTACACCAAAATGAGAGAGTGCCCACCTAGTTTTTGGCGGAGAAGGAGAAGGCAGTGGAGCACATCATTGCTGATGAGGCCCAACAGGTTATAACCAAGAATAAGTACGTGGAGATAATTACCGTCCGGGAGGCCCTCCGTAAGGTGCTGAAGGATAAGGAGCTGGCGGACGGAAAGGCGTAGTCCCTCTGAGAGACTGTCAAGGCCTTGAGGGAGAGCTTGCAAGCAGCAAAGAGAAGCTATCTGATGCAAGGCTTTGCGTTGATGTAAAGGCGAATGGTCGGATTTACCAGAATTTCCTGGTTGATGGAGGGGAGCAGAATAAGGATAAAGAGGGTTAAAATATAGTCATTAAAATGAATTTTTAATGTTTAAAGTATATAAAAAATAAAAACTAGTTTAATTTTTTTTAACCAAGATACTTGTCTGAAAATCGTTAATTAAAAAGTTAACTGCTAATAAAAAATTATCCCTAAATATTTAAATTTCCAATCCGTTAATGGTTAGTATAAAAGTTACATACCAAACACACATTTATATTATACTTGGAATTGATTTGATTGTAAATTTATTTTTCTTAATTCAAATATTTTATCTTCCTAAATCAATTTGTTAATTCTACAAAAATAGTGTAATCAATTAGTAGATCATCGAGTGCTTCATTCTCTGATTTGTTTAAAGCCGGTAAATGGGTAGTTGGCACGGGCTGACCCGTGTAATCCACATGTGGGTCGGGTTAAGATTAATAAAATTTTAACCGTCTTGAAAATGAACGCACTTAATCCAGTCCGTTTAACTCAAGAGTTTATATGGGTTGGTTGGCATAACTTGCGGGTTGGCCCACTAATCTATTATAATAAAAAAATATTTTATTTTAATATTTAACTATATAATTTTAGAAATTATTTTATATATATAATTTTTTATTAAACAATCTTTTCATAAAATAATTTATACAGTTTAAAATTTAAATTTCAAGATATTAATCTAATTATAAATCATCAAAATAATAAAATTAAATCATTAAATTTCAATCTAGTGGTTACATAAATTTAATTAGTATTAATATGAAATTACTTATTATATGATATAAATTAATTTTAGTCTTAATTTTTTAATAAAAAAATTTAATGGTTCCAAGTCGGCCCATTTAACCCGCGGGCCATATTAAGATTAGTAGCAATATTAAAAGGGGAGTTGATATTGCCACCCAGCTAATTTGTATGAACACCCCAATTGACAATACTATCCTCAAAATATCAGTGTTTTAAGTTGTGTGTTTTATAATTAATAATTAATGATATATCAATTATTTAAAAGGAAAAATTTTTTATATCCGATTATAACTTCTTCTTCTTTTTTTAAATTATAAATTTTTTATATTTATAACTATATTTAATAAATAAATCATAAAATTTAAATTAAATTATTTATATATATAAAATATTTTTAAAAATGTTATTATATAGCTTCTTCCATTTTATTTTTTACATTATATATACAAATTATATTCTTATTTATAAAAAAAAGTAAATTAAATTAAAAATAATAGTAGTATTTATAGATACAAAATAAAAAAATGAAAAAAAAATATTTGATTCGATAAAATTTAATTTATAAATAAATTTTTATACAAATATTTTTTAAAAAAACTGAACATTAATTCATTATAAATTAAAAATAAACTAAATATTTTTTAATATACATATGGAAATTCGTATGATTAGGTTGTTATTGGTATTTTGAAAACAAAAACTAAAATGGGGTGCATTTACTAATTTTTTGGAGTAGCAATATTATTACTCTATTAAAAGTCAACAAGGACTAATTCGTTTAACTCGCAATCCGACGAGGTCGGATTGGTCTATTTACCAGCTCTAGATTTCTTTCCATTAGTAGTGTACAAAAAGTTCAAACTCGAAAATCTGAACCGACCTGACCTCAACCTGAAATTGACCAGAAAAATAATCGGGTTCGGTCCGGTCCACTAAATATAAGGGTTTCAGATTTCGAATTATTTCGGATCATCATTTTCAACAAATTAATATAGAAAATTCGAAATCCAGACCAATCCGACCTTAGCCCGTCTTAATCCGAAAAATAATCGAATCAAGTCCGGTTCAAAAAGTTTCAAAATTTCGAATTCAAATTTTTTCGGATCGGTCCGAGTTTGGCCCGAATCGGACCTATGTTTCCCCCCTATAAAGACAGTTTTCTTTGGATGAGATAAAAAAATAAATAAATAATTTTAAAAAAATTATATATATCTTAACACATGCGAATAATGTGGCTAGTAAAATACATCTTTCGAAATGGAAAATTATTCCAAATTTGACTATTATGTCATTTTCAAATGAAAATAAATCTCCTTTCTAACAATTATATTTACATTTTCAGTGTGTCATTCATCGTCCAAGGAAACACTGATCAATGATGCATAGAGCATAAAAAAAGTGATGTGTTTATGGACCGTCCATTTACAACTTAGGTGTAGAGTCATGTCAGAGACTACATGAAAAAGGCCCACCATTATCAATTATTTATTGGGCTAACATTTTGTGGGCCCAGCCCACCACTAATCGTTACACTCTTCTTTTCTTTGTAACCACAAATTTTTCTTTTTTTTCTTTTTAGTAGTGATGTTTCCCCTTGCTTAATCACCCACCTTACATTATTTTTAAAAATTTCTAATATTATCTGTTGATGTTCGTCGTAACAGTATAAAAAGTATATATTTGTTGAATGTTAAATCTAATAAAAAAGATATAACACGATCAAATAAATTTAATTTACAATTTTAATATACATTTTTTGTTATGGAAGATGGTGTGGAAGTAAAATAACATAATAAATCATTTAGTATTTGAATCAAAGAATTAAATTTAACTTTCATAATCAAATTTAAATAGATTAATTAATTAAATAAAATATATTTAATTGTAATATAACATTATAAATTAATTAAATAAATTTTATTTAATTATAATGATAGAATTACAAATTATATAAATATAAAGGATACTTAATTATAAATATAGAAATACCACTGTACATTTTTATGTGGATGGATATAACTCTTAGAGCTTGTTATATGACCTTTAAATTTTGGTAAATTTTTTTAATTTAATTTGGTCATTTTTATTTATTTCTTACTTTTAAAATTTAAAGTAGGATGATTAAGTAGGGGTATTTATGGGTGGTCAACCGTCCCGCTATAACATTTTGGTACTATAATCGAAAATTTCGGTTCCAAATTTTATGAATCGTAACCATAAGTGTTTATTCCGGTTACCGCTTTTTTCGGTATGGTTACATGGTTAACCACTAACCATTTAATATATTTTCTTGTAATTTAAAAAAAAAAAAAAAAAAAAAAAACCTCAACATCAAATTACATAAACAAAACATAATATTCATAACATCCAATTGCCCAACTACATAAAAATATAGCATAAAACTCATAACATTTGTCCAACGATAATAATCCAACTAGACAACTATAAAAAAAAATATAACATAATGATCCAAGCATTAGTCCAAAATACATAAAACTCCAAACATTTCAAATATCATAAAATAGCATAATAATCCAAACTAGATAAACATAGTTCTCCAAAAAGAAAGGTCCTCATTCTTTGGACATTACAAATACTTCATCAATGATAATGGTAGGTTGCTCCAAGGTCAAATCTTTCATTTCTGCAAAAGTTATGAGACATTTATTTTCGAATGGATGTATTATATTCTAATTTTTTAAAGATAATTTTAATAAAAAAATTTACCATTTTTTCGGTTAACCATTTTCCTAAAAATTGTAACCATAACCGTACCGTTTAACCGTTAGTTTTACCGGTTCAGTTACCGTACCATTTCAATCACAAATTATCGTATCGGTTACCACCCATTTAAACCGATTTTTCGGTTACAATTTTTTTAACACCTCTATGATTAAGAGTAAATTAAAATTTGGACAATTAGAATTAGAGATCATTAGAATTAATTGAAAGTTTAGAATTAAATCATTTTTGAATTTGAGAAAAGTAAAAAAATTTGCATAAAATGTTAATTTTTATCAAAATTACAATTTTGCCCCTTTAAGCCGTGGTTTTGATTGAAAATGTCAAAATGAATTTTTAGAAAGACATAGTAGCATCGGATTGAGTTAGGTGGAAGATTTGACTCAAACTGTGGCTCAATCCAAAGTCAAGCTCATGAGTGTTAAAGTACATCCACTCTACCCAATAAATATACTTATATATATATATATATATAATTTACTATTTCACCTTCTTCATGAGGCACACTCTCTCTATAAAACAACACACTCGATTAACCTATCATAGAAGAACCCACAAATTTTAGCTACCCTTTGCATATCCTACCACCAAAAGCACAAAAAAATCATCTCATTTTCACTCATAACAAGCTTCAAGGAGTTTATTTTATTGTTCTAGTGAACTTTGAAGCATGGAATAATACATTCTGTCACTACTTATTTTGATGTATGAAATTTGTTGATAGGTGTAGTTTTTTCATGTATCTTATTAGTTTCTATACTGGTTTGAGATTAAACTTATTATTTTTGCATAAGGGTCTCAGGAGCCCCTGAACTTGACTGTATTTTTCAAGTTAGCCCTCAAACTTTACGGAGGGTCAATTTAGCCCTTCAACTTAAAAATGGTGGATCAATTAAGCCCTTTTGCTAATGTAGATGCTGATCTGACAGCAAAAAATGTTAACTTCAAAATGTCAATTAAGCCCTCCACATCACAAAAAATGGCTTATTTGACTCTAAATTTAAAAGTTAAGGGGCTAAATTGACCCTTCGTGAAGTTGAAGGGTTAACTTGAAAAATATAACCAAGTTCAGGGGCTTGTAAGACCCTTATGCCTATTATTTTTATACTTCCAATTAAGTCTAAGCATGTTGAGCCATAATTCTAGTGTAGAGTGCACATAATTTTGTTAAATTTTTATTTTTGGTATTTTCTTGTCGTGATTGTTTTTGGTATAAGGTTGTGCCACTCTTGATTCGTTTTATAGGAAACCAATAAGGCAAGCACTTGAGGAGGTGAAGACCTAGCTATTGGATTGATAAAAGGTTTGTAATCTTCATTTTATGCCCTCCATTGGATGTTTGATCTATGTTGTTTATTTTAGAATAGACGAATTATATTAGAACTATAAATAGGTTCAGTGATTGTCTTCCTTAGCTAGTTGATGCTAAATGATGGAAAATGGTTCGATTGTGGCGATTATTACTTGCTTGGTTATTGAATTTGTGATTGATGTTTTAAATTGACCTTGATGCCTTGGAACTTGATGATTATGCATAATATGAGACTACCATGAATAATTGATGCTATATGTTGCTGTAATTGCTAAATATGTTGGTATTATGATGAATATGAGCTTGACTTAGTTAAATTGTTATATGAGTACTAAGAATGACATGATATCAACAATGTGACTACGATGATTATTGGATGAATTATGAAAGAAAATGGAACTTGTTGGGATTTGATGGCATTATGATGGAAAATACATGTTAAAGGAGCAATAAATGAAATTTTCCTTGCTTCATGGCCTATATTTATAATTGCTCATGCTTAATGATTGATAGCTAATATACTTATTCGTGCATAACAAGAAGTGTGATTGGTCATGGAATGATTAAATTTCTTCTTGAGTGAGAAGTACTTTTACCCTTAAGAAAGAGGCTTGATTTAATCTTGATGAATAAATTGATAATAATAAAACTTATAATAATCTAATAACCTATAAACTTACCTAGAATAGTGAAGGTATTAGCATGCCTAAGGAGATTAGAAGTATTTCAACTTATGAAGATATCGCGGTTATATGTGCATGGATAGTCCATTTATGGGACGATGGCTCTGGCTTGTATTGACATATTTACTCGACTTGGGATGACGGGATGATGATCCACTTACGACTCTGAAGCATCTTATGGTGCTAGGAGGTCCGACTTAGAACTTCACTTCAATTACAGGCTTGACCGGCTTGAGACTTCGGTCTATATTGATCATATTTTCAAAAGTCTAAGTTTATTTGTGGGCTTTAATGGATATCTTGATATTGATGATGAGCTTGACTACTAGATAATGAATTGTAATTAGACATGATGCATACAATTGTTGTAGTAATATTGATAACAATAAATTTGGATGGACATTGTTAATCAAATTGGCAATAAAGTAGATGATAGATATTTTGATGATTTTCTTATAGAACTTGACAATGGTTTTTATCATAAACTTCATGATAGACATTAATATAAATTGGTTACGTGATGATGATTGACAATGAATTATTTGAAATGGTTAATGAAATTATATATTTGGATGGATGAACCTTAGGGATGCTATTAATAATGAATATTGGTTATTGATTATTGAGGTTGAACTTATTCAAGATATATGAACTATGTTATCGTGATGGATAATGGCAATTAACATTAATTTAAATGAGTCTGTTATGTTGAACTTGATAATTGGAATATGAACTTGGGTACATTTGTGCTGAATGGAATAGGTTGCATATAATTGATGTTGGAATATTGGTGTCACTAAATTTGGACGAGAATTTATGATAATTTCTTAACATGACTGTGTTGTGTAATTAATTCCTTGTCCAACCCATAGTCCGACTCGTGTTGATGAATAAATGTGAACTTATGGTGTTCATCATGTGTCAATTGTTAGTGTTTGAAATGGATTTTAAAATCTTGGTTGCTTTTGAAAATCAATTAAGAAACCTGTGATGTATTGGAAATAATTTTTAGATGATTTAGAACAAAAAAGACATTGATCTTGAGGTGTTTATATGTGTTTTTGGAATGATTTACAAACTCAACAAAAAGTTTGATTTGGTAAAACTTGAAAGAAATAATGATCTTTTAACTTTTGTAAAATTGGGAACCCTAGCCGACCAGATGTGAATTAAGACACAAAATTTGGTACCATGACTGATTTGACGCATTGGGCACCCTGGTTCGCACCATGGTCAATGACCAGGAGGCTGACTAGGACCGAAGTATGAATAGTGAATTTCTCAACCTCCGTTCTCCTTTGTCCGAACTTTGATTTGGGTGCTGTTTGTGGCTTTAGATTCATCTTTTAGTATAATTTTCAACCTTATCTTTGAATTTTAAAAATAAGATAATTTGTGAATCACAATTTTAAAAATCCTCTAAGTCGACAGAAAAAAAAAATTCAACTTTTGTATAAAATGTTAATTTCTTTTAAAATGATTTAAAAAAACTTTATTCTACTTTTTTCGACTATAAATAAATAACTAAATGTATTAAAACATTTTGGTGGCCTTTGATGAGGCTTAAATGGATGGGAATTAACCTGTGAACATTACTTTTGATGTAAGTGACCTTTATAAGACTAGATCAAGTGTATAAATGACAAGATAGTGAATGATTTTGGGTTGTATGATTTATAAATGGTTAGTTAGTTTTCTTTATAAGTTTGAAATAAGCTCATTACCATCTTGTGATTTCCAAACTTCTCATAATCTGCAAATATTTTTAAATTATGTTGTCAAAGTTTTGTAAACTTAGGGGTGATCAAGTAAGAATATGAAGGATTTCATGGCCTTCAAATTATTCCATTTACTACATCCATCATATGACTCTTGAAAAAATAATTATGTTTTTGTTTTGACCTTAGCAAGTTTTGTAAACTCTTATAATTCATTAACTCTTTTCATATTTCAATGATGAATATGTAACTCAAGTATCGCTATTTAACTTTGTGTTATACTTATATTTTGGTTTATAATAATGTGTTTAACGCTATTGAAGTATGTTACATGACTTGAACTTGGTTTCTAAAAACTTGTAATAAGGATTATGCTTGAACACTTGGATATTATGATTTGAAATCACTTGTTTAAGTATATTATGATTTGAAATCACTTGTTATTCCTGAAGTCATGAAGTTAGATTTAAATGTACATGCTGAATTTGAAATCTTGAATATTGGATTGACTTGGTGGCAGTTTGATTCGCCCATCACGGTCCTGACGGGGTGGGGTTAGACGCCACACCTACTTTAAAATAATATTGATTTTGTAGAGGTCTTTTTTAATTAATTTTATAGATTGTGGGACCGATCTACCCTTCTATTTTAAAAATTAAATAAAAAATTATAAAAATCTTTTTAAAAAAATAGAAATAACATGTTGATATTCTATTATGCCTCTCCCACATATATTATTGGTTTTTTTTTTTAATTTCAAAGATTTTTTTCTTCCAAAATGGATTGAATTAAAACCTGAAACATTAAAATCTTCATCCATCATTGTCATCTTTCTTCCACTTCTAGCGTCTCTTTATTGGAATGCCACTAACTTGGATCATGAGATGATAGGGAGTTGGTTAATTCTATTGATTTTGGATTTATCAATAGCTTGTTGCTTTTGCCTATATTTTATGATCTAATTTAGTTTTCCTTGATATTTTCACTTGATGTTGAATCTTTTCATTAAAGCGTTTTCTGCTATCACTCTAGCTAAGCTCTTAGGATACAAAACTCTTTCATTAAGGTCGCTTAAAGTTTTAAAGGCTTAAATTTTAGGCTTAAAACTTCTCTACAACCTAGAAAACTTGTAGTTATCTTTAATTGCATTTAGATTGCATTTGTCTTTTATTTTTGGCTTAGTGCTTTCTTGGAGTTAAGTAGTTTTCTTTTTATTGCTTGAATACAAGTAAAGGCTCAAGTTAGGGGTAATTGATAAACTTGGAAAGTTAATATAATTAGGATGGATTTTACCACAATTCCTTTAAAGAATTGCACATCTTTGAGACACTTTTGTTTGCTTTTCAGGGATTTAGGTGCTTTTGGATGCTAGAAGACATATGAAAGGTAGGCAAAGCTTTTGGAGTAAAAAGGGATCGAAAAGTAACAAAACTTGGAGAAATTGTAAAGCTCTTGATTTATGGAGAAGAGCTACTGAACTAAGAATACAAGCAATAGGGGTTTTTCTTACCCGAGGACTTTTACCAAATTCATGCCGAATTTGATAGCAAATTCTTACTCCGTACATAGTGCGCTTTTAAAAATAGCACAGGGATGTCGAGCTCATACCCAACTCTTAACTGAATTCCTATTTCGGCATAGTAAGAAAAAAGTTGCCTCCAAAAGTAACTTGCCGATTTTAATACCAAATTTCTTGCTGAACTCTATGCCAAATTGTAATTTGGTATCTTAGTTAATTTTTGAAAAAAGAGAGTTTTTTTTAGCCATTTCATGAGGGACTTGTTTTGTACTGTAAATATCCAACTTAACCTCCAAAAATAAGGTCTTAGCTAGTTTTAATTCATTGGTACACACTTAGTTGATTTGGCAAGAAATAGAAATCACTTTTATCTAAATTTTCTCTAAAATTCATGTTGATTTCAAGGGAAATAGTGTAGAATTGAAGTTAAATTCATTAAGACCCAAGTATTCAAGCTGTAAATCCATCATCTCTTCATAACTTTCACCATATCCTTTACTTTTACTTTCAATTCTAGAGTTCTGATATATGGATTACTTGATGAATTGTGCTTCTATTTGCCCAGCTATCACTACAACAAATATGTTTTTTATACCTTATATTTTCATATATAAAATAGTATTTTATATCTTATGTGGTGTAAGGTATAAATGAAGAAGATATAAAATATAAATAATTTAATATATTATATTATTAGATATGAAATAGTAACTATAATATCTTGGTATATTAGGTATTATATAGTTATTTATACCTTACAATTGAAAGGTATTAAATTCTGTTTTGTAGAGAGTAATAGGTATGAAAATCTATATTTATACTTAATATAAGATATTAAATACTAAATTTATACCTTACAATGCCAAGTATCAAAATCTTATTTTTGTACCTAGTTTTATAGGGTATTAAATGATAATTTTGTACGTGACAATAATAGATGTTAAATAGTATATTTAAACTTGACAATATGAGGTATTGAACACTATTTTTTATACCTAAAAATATCAAACATTTTTATACTTGGCATGTTCATTTTCAGAGAATGTTTTTTTAACATCCAAGCAAACTATAAAATACCGAAACTCCAGAATCCGAAAAAGGAACATAAACACATTATAAAATCCAAGGAAGTAAAATAATCCATTACCGTTAGTGTATTTCATCTATACTTTGTAAATTTGTAAGCAAAGTTTATTCTTGGGCTATATATCTTTTGGAATATGTCTTCTGTTGGGCCTGGTTTCTGCAGGGTCCATATTCCGATACAGCCTACGATCCACACCCACGTCATGGATGGTTCGACCCGGTTTTAAACCTAACTATAAAAGCCTAAAGTTTCCTACTATAGCAGACGGCAGAGGCTTTTGTAATTCTTTGTTTTCTCTGATGGCTTCTTGCTAGGGTTTCTCTTCTCTGTTGAGATCTTTGTGATCTTGTAAAGCTTTGTGTAGATCTTTGTGGTTTTATTTTGTGTGGAAAAAATGTACATGGACTGATCCTTGATTAGTGAAGTATTAGGGCTTAATATGAGCTCTACCCGTGGATGTAGCCTTACGGTGAACCACGTAATCGCTTTGTGTTCTTTCTTCTTTATGCTTTGTGTTTGTTGATATGAGATTTGGTATCATTATTAGTAAGTCAATTACAATAATTACAAAATCCAAAGAAGTCATTTTCACAAAGTCTCTAAAATCCTAGTAAGAGATAAACTTCACCGACCATGCAATGAAAGAACCAATCGCATTATCTAAAATTGTAATCTCACCATTGTCTTGCCATAATGGAACATTCTTCACAATTACTTTCCTCACACAAACACGCCGACAAGTTGGTCCCAACAATGCGTGATGAACTTTAGCATTTGAATCCTTCCAATCAGTTTCTGCTTTAGCCACCACTTGTCCTAAACCTCTTCGGTCCTTTAACTCATAATTTATATCATTCTTACTTAAATCTTCACCTCCACAAGATGAAGCATCTCTAGATCATGACCGCTAGTAGTAGAAAGAAAGTATTAAGAACATGTCAAACAAAAATGATATTCTTAAAAATATTAATAATTACATCATGCTTACCTATCCACTAGATTCACCCAATTTTGCACTACTATTGAATCGTGTTATGCTTGAACCACTTGAATATTAAGTCTGTATAAAGAATTTTATTAATGCATTTCACATTACTATGGCACATTAAATGAAATAATTATTGTTCGAAAATGATCCATACCAAATATAGTGTAGTAATTCATCATTGTCTTATATTTAAAAAAAATTAATACATTATAGGTAGTTAATGATTCATAACAAAAACTGAAGATAAACTAATAAATGTTATCTTTTCATGTATTTCCTGCTTTCCTATCTTAATTTCATTAATTTTAGGCATGATAACTTAATTCAAATACATTATTTCAGGTATATAGAACTAGTGATTATAGTAGAGTAACAAATTTATAATTGATGCAACTACAACCCGTAGCAAGTAATTTTATGTTGAAGACAGAAAGTAGCATACATAGACAAGTAACTTACAATTGACTTCGTACTTCTTTTTTTAACAAAATAATAATGATATTAGTAGGAAAAATATGTAATAACTTAGAAAATTAATAATGAAATTGACTTCTAAAAGGCAATGTGAATATAAGAGGTGTAATAATTAAAAGAAAACATGATCAGGTGCGTGTAATATAAAGCTACAACAACATTAAGAGTAATATATAAAAATATAATCATGCAAGTCTGTAATGTTCAAGAAAGTATTGCTAAGCAAAGAAGTAAGATTATTTCATATTGGATTTACACATTATATAGATAAATGACTTGAAAGTAAAAACTTATAGGCGAACAAACCACCGGGAAGACATAATAGAAACTAAAACTAATGCAATAAGAGGGAAAAAATGCATTAAGTCTTACAACCAAAGAACAACACACTTGTCATATCATCGCCTTACCTACTCAATCTATTAGGTCCTTTTAACACTTACAACAATCATGAACCGCCATAAATACACTTTCCAAATCTAATATTATAAAATCTTCTCTTCAGGATAACAATTTCCACTAATCAACTCTCTTAAGGTTTGCAACGAATCCAACGTGTTTTATTAAATTAAAGAAGCATATTCATAACTCCCCAATAAAATAAATAATTAAGTAACTAAAGAAGCATGTTCTTAACTTGCCACCAATAACACAACTCCCCAACACTATATCAAATAAAACAAAATCAAAACAACATATAAAAGTTCATAAACGATATGTGGGTGTGTATAAACAAATGCACGAAGCAAACAATGAAGGATACATCATGATTTTGTTTTAACTTAAAATTTGTCTACTCTTTTTGACATTAATGAAGATATTACTAGAGCTTGTTACAATAGTAAAGAACATAAATCCACAACTTACTATAAATCTGAATTACTTGAAAAATATAGCATAGAGAAATGAGAAGGGAGAAAACAAAATCAAACATTTATGCATCAACATGTTATACAAAGCAAGTTGAATTGAGACTAAAAATCACAATTTGTACATATACATGTAACTATATACCTGAATCAAGGAAGCAAGAAAAGTAGGAGGTTGATTCGGACCATTAGTGAATGAGAAAAGCACTGTATTCTTCATTACATTTCGTTCTTCAAGCATCTTCATCATTTGTCGTTCAAATTGTGTTTGATTTTGTTTCCCATGAAGAGTCAATCCAACAGAAGTTGGTATCACACCGTACCTATCCCTCGCACTTGACCTAGATTTTTTTTACCTAAAATTTCTAAAATTGCATGGTTTTTCTTTAATTTCTCCATTACATCCTATATATCACAATTTATATTATTATAATCCAAATATAATGATGATAAAAGTAAAAGATTAATCAGGCTAAAACTTGTCATACAATTCTTTTTCTTAACAATATCATTCACCGTAGTCCCATCTTTGTATTTATGAGTCATCTCATCCCATCTTTGCGGGTATGGGTAGGGATGACAATTCGGGTAATCGAGCGGGTACTACCCGAACCCACTTGATAAAAACCAATATCCATACCCTGTCTATACCTGCAAAAATTAAACGGATTCAGATACGGGTAATACCCGATGGGTACGGGTTACCCGTTGGATATCCATTTATGATTAATGGATAAATAGGTGGGTATTATCCATGGATATGGATATAACCATGGATATTTTTACCCGAAAATACTAAAATAAAAAATTAAAAAAACTTTAAAATAATTTTTCTACTATTATCATTGCACTACAAACCTAAATTACAAATGGACATAATTCTTCTGAATTTATTTTCTAATTAAATATCCAAGCAAAATATAGTTTCATATTTAAAAACAAGAGGAAGGTAAAACAAATATTTTTTGACCATTAAAAACAAGCAATCAAAATTCTTAAAGTCCTTAAAGGAATCATGATCATAATTCATAATGTAGAAAGTTTTGAAGAGATTCATAATTGTTCTAAATTCCAAAATCATTCTACTTCAAGTAACACAAAAATAATATTAAAAAAAGTCATACATCAAAGTGATCATCCGAATGCAGCACTATTACATTTCAAGTTAAAAATTAGAAGATATCATCTTTCACTTCTTCTTGAATGTTGAAGTCTCTTTTAGCACTTGCTTCACCTATTTACACATTAAAAAAATAATTTACATTAGATAATTCAAGAATGAAAAAAATTATTAACTTACAAATTTATAAATATATATTCAAAATATTGACAAAATAAATTCACTTACCAATGAAATCAACCCACAACCAATCTTGAACACATATAATTGCCTCCAAAGTCTTGTGATGAAGTCTACTACGATGAGGACTCACAAATCGACCACCTGTACTAAATGCGGATTCAGAGGCAATAGAGAAAACTGAGATAGCAAATATATCTCTAACAATGGGATGTAAGGTAGGATATAGTGGAGCTTTCAAGCTCCACCATTTTAGTACATCAAAATTGGGTGAATTTCATGGTTCGAGATCCACCTCTAGATAATGATCCAACTCTGTCTTTGCTTGAACTATTATAGCAGGTGTACTAGCAATCCATTTATCAAAAGCTGAGCACAAAACAAGATTTGATACATCAGATTCCATTTCACAATGATCATCACTATAAGTTGAAGATGCTTGAACTGATGATGAATTGTTTGCTCCACTTGAATTTAAACCTACTTTTATAGTCTTCAACTATCCTAAACAAAAGATCTCGAACCTTTTCAATCTCCACTTGTGCACTCTCCCCATAAAGTAGTGGAAAATAAAAATTCATAATTCTAAATTTTACCTAGGATCTAAAATTGTAGCAATTGACAAAACCCCATGAAAGTTGTTCTTGTACACATTAAATTTCTGTTCCATCTATGTAGCCATTGTACAAACTTGAGAGTTTGGTGATATGCTACACTCCATGGCCATGTACCTAATGTCACACACAATAGGTAAATAGAGACTAACTGTAGGATACTTGGTCCCTGATAGTTTTTCTGTTGCCACATAGAGCACCTTCAGTTTTTCACACATTTCACTTGCTACTGCCCAATCATCTTCAGTTGGAACATTTTCATATCGATTATCTCTTTGTCTCACATGAGGAAAAGTATTTTTATACATCATTGCAGTCCGAATCATCAAATAGGTGGAATTCCACCTAGTCTTACAATCAAGTGACAATTTCTTGTTACACACAATGTTCATTTGTCGAACAACTTCAATGAATTTTCCCTCTCTTTTGGGGTTGCAGACCAATAAGAAACACTCTCTAGAATTCGCTCAACACTAAGATCAACCACTTGTAATCCATGCTTCACTATTAAATTCAAAATGTGCACTGAATAACGCACATGAAATAAATCTCCCCCAAATGCCATGGATCCACTAGAAAGCCTATCTACTAATTTCTCAATCATAAGATTATTGGTGGAGCAATTGTCAATAGTCAAAGTGGAGAACTTATGCTTTATATTCCAATCAATCAAGCAATCCATCATCACATCATAAAGAACCTCAGCAGTATGTGGACATGTGACAGAAATAAATCTAATAAAAAAATTTAAGACCATTATTATTAACCTATTCACAATTTGAAATAATTAAAGTATAAACAAAAGTATTAGAACATACCTAATAATACGACTCTGCAAGGTCTTAGTATCATCCACAAAGGTCCACATATATGTCGTTAAAGCAAATCCATTGTCCATTGTGATTGTATATTCTTCAGTTTCTTCAGAGTGTTCCTGGTAGGAATTTTGAACAATGGTTGAACTTTTTCCATGAACTTTTTAAACCCATGATGATCAACCATACTTAAAGGATACTCATGCAAAACCACCATGTTTGCCAACTCTCTGCGTGCTTCATATTGATTGAAATAAAACAATTTCAATTCAGAATTTCCATCTTTTTTCTGAGAAGCCATAAGTTGCTGACCCACATTTCCAAAATACTTTCGTGGACATAATGACAAGTGGCTTTTCAAGTGGGAGGTTCCTCCAGAAGGATTAGTTGATAACCTTTTTCCACATTTATGACATATAGCAGTCACCACGCTATTACGTTCTTCTCTGTCAAAGTCCTTCCATACTGGCGATGTTAATTTTCTTTTTCTCGTTTGATTTTGAGTTAGTGTGTTGACCTCACCTTGACTAGAGTTTGGAAGGTTGTTTCTTGTATTTTTCTCATTAGGATTGCTTTTTTCCGTTGCCGATTGTGCAGATATAGACATGATTATTTATAAAACACCCGCAATTAAAAGTAATATTTATTAAAACCCATAAATACTTAAATTAATTCAATAAATCAAATTAAGCTATGGATGAAAGACAAATAAAAGAGCTCATCTAATTATCTAATCTATAATAATTTTAGATCTATTATAAAGGAATAAATAATTATAATACATAAAATAAAGTATTAAAAAAAGTAGAAATACATTAAAACTATATTGGCATGCATAAAAAATCCAATAGCATGTATAACTAGCTGCGTGGTTGACCAATTCAACCTAATTACACATACACTGACAAAATGTTGTATCATTCACAAATTTCATTGATTCATATAAAATGTCATCAATATCAAATATATAATAAACAAACCAATCCACCATCATAAATTCATAACCAATCATGAAGATTCTTGACAAAACAGAGTAACGAAATAGATTATACAATTAACAATAGCAAATTAAGCAAAAATAAAAGATAAGGTCAGCTTACATTTGTTAACAACACTGAAAGAAAAACTAATATTTACATATAATGATGATATATAATAGAGTGAATAAATAAACTAGATATTGAAGTGTGTATTTTGTTCTCGGTTTTGATGAAAAGGAAGAAGGAATAAAACCCCCCACTCGCTCTTATATCCATGAAAAGGTTATGTGAGAGTTAGATATATAAAGGTGGGACCTCTGTGTATAGAGAAAAAATAGGAATATTCAATGAAAAATCACCTAATGTTTCATGTACTTTTGTTTCTATGCTCTGCTCTACTTTCGCACACTAGCATTGACTCATATAAAATGCCATTAATAATAATACTAGTTGACTCACTGATATGTATTAATGGAGTTTATCTTTCATATGTCCTTTTCTGAAAGAAGAGACAAAAAGTACCTGTACTCGTCAATGACGTGCTCGACTGTGTCCGTGTTTCACTGTATTAGAAAAGTTTTGACTAGAAGAGAGACTGAAAGGATAGGATGATGGGCGAACTATGAATGATTAGTGCATAGTGGGCGGCGTGCGATTGACGATATCGGAATCGATTGTGATGACGGCAGTTAGGTTTTAATTTAGGGATTGTGAAATTTCGATAGAATGCAAGTGCTTGTGTGAGATAGTAACACTCAGAGTAATGAATATTCTTTATTAAAAAAATATTTAATTATTAAATGGATAACAGGTTACCCGCAGGTATACCCATACCCTACCCGATTATTAAATGGATAACATAAACAAACGGGTACTAGGTATTAGGGTAGAATATTCGTACCCATATCCGATTATAGCGGGCGGGTACCCACAGGTAATTGGATAAATGAATAAAACTGTCATCCCTATTTATGACAAGCAATCTTAACTTCACTTCTATCAATATCATTTGGATCTCATTAGGATCTGTACATTAAAAGCATAGATATGCTAACAATTAGTACAAAAAATGAAAGACATATAAATACCATTAGATATTTATTAATATACCCATTTTTAACACTTGTATATCATTTATTATAAAAAAAATAACATAAAATATATAGATCCAATAGGTTTACCTTGGATTTTCAAAGATATTAGAAAAACTATCATTCCATATTTGCCCTAATCTATATAGAGAGTACTAAAATAAACAACCAATATTCAGACTAACAATGTTAAAATTTTACCAATTCCATGTGAATTCGGAGCATCCCTTTACAACTTGTTGTGTGTGGAATAGTATTCAACTTTGACATAGTAGAAAAATATTTACTTATTTTCTGCAACATGATCAAATAAAATATTTTTTTTGTAATATGATTAATTTTTTGCTTAAGAGGGCTAATAAATAATAACCTCGAATTCAATTGAGGTACAATATTGTACAAATTCATTTCACTCCTTTTCACCAACAATAACAGGTTTCATGACATCATAAAACAACTTTGCATCCAAACGTCCATGATATTTCAGTATTTCTTTTGTTATGGATGTTTTGTGTCCTTTCCAAATTACATGCATTTGTTCTTTAATAGTCTCTTTCCTCACATATCTTAATCAAATTACAGATGAAAACAATAAACATTAAACAAGTAAATGTTATTTATAAATCTATCTCATTTCTAATATTAAAACGATATATTTGACTTTACCTTTATTGTTTCTCATATATTGTCTTCCAATATATCTGGTATATTGATCCAAATAGAATAAATCACCGATATTTGTTGATTAACTAGAACACGAAGAGTAGAACTCAAAGTCTTTGATTCTATACCATGATGTTCAGAAAACTCACTAAACTCCGCTCTGGAATGTCTCCCTACATTTATATTATTAAAGTTTATATGAGTTGAGCCTTTTTTCTTCCATTTGTCTTTTCCCTTTTCGGATCCATTACCTCCACTTGATGATGAACTCATTGATGCTCCATTAGTAAATATCTGAAAAGTAACTAATATTACACATGTATTATACAAATCATATTTAATAGGAAAATAGAGCCCGTTCCTTCTATATTAATATCACATCACAACTTTATATTCTATAGTTATACACAAGCATGATCATCTAAGCAAGTATAATAAAGCACAATCACAAATAAATTAAATAAGTGCCATCTATAGCAGATATGCCTTGGTATTTATAGGAGAATATAATAGTAGAAGTAAGAATACAAATATTAATCTTCTATTATAATTACAATCCAAGAAAAAATGCCAATACAGACAACAAATAGATTAAAAGAGAAAAAATATTCAATATACTTACCAAAGATGTATATACAAAGAGAGTAGTAGCTAGAGATGATGGTAGAAGAGAAAGAGGAGGTGAGGGTGAGTTAACAAGATTTTTTTACCACCAAAGGGCGGTTCAACAAGTCCGACAACTGGTTTACCAACAAGTTTTAAAGGGGGTTCAAGGCA
>CM062391.1:26772316-26857479 GCA_031304145.1 Cardiospermum halicacabum | reverse complement strand
TTATAAAATACAAAATTAAACGGATGCCCACTACTTAATCAAAGGCGTTCAACCTTCACTCTGGAAAGCCCGGGGCCTAGAGACCTAGTGCCACATCAATATATATATCAATCATAACTTATCAAAGCATTTCATGAAATCCTTCATTTAACCATTCATTTGATCATAATACAAGTAGCCTATCAGTTCATGACATAGGTTCTAAATCAAAATACATGTAATATTTGGTTTCCAAATAATATGGTTTTACAATTTATTTCAAGTAAAACTCAATGTACAAGTTATGGACCGAACTCAAGTAGTTAAAGTTTCAACTTTTAAGAATTTCATGAAAGAAGTTATAGCAAACTGAATGAGAGAATTGAGTCCGTTAAAGGAATTTGGAGTCAATTATGAATAGAGATACATGGCTCTATTTTCAATAATGATCTCTTAAATGAATAATGTTAGGGTATCAAGTCCAATACCACATCGGTAATACAAGAGGAAAATGACTTGTATATAAAGCATTCAGAGAATCCATTAGTATAAGGCCTTTTGTGAGGTGGTACCCAAGAACAAATTCTTGTGGGTTCGGCCTTAACCCAGAGTAGACAATATCATACTAATGTGAGAGTTGGAGAGCAGCTCCAAAGGGTCCAACAAGTGGTATTAAAGCCCGGTTCAAAGATTGAGCCTGTGATTAGATCCGTTGTGTGTCTTGTGTCGAAAGTCTTCCTGATAATATGGTGATTAGGCAGCGAGTCTCGTTGGGTAGTGAAGGCGGTACAAGATGGTTTGACAAATCAGTAAATTAAGGGAAGGCCGGTGACCGATGGGCCAGTGGATTATCTCGAAGGGAGACTATAGAAGTGTGGTCCTTAGTTTAGAGGATCGGTGGACTAACTCGAGGGGAGGCGATATGGCCCTTCGTTTGAAGGGGAGGATTGTAAGGGTGTTAAACGCAATACCACATCCGTAATACAAGAGAATAATGACTTATATATAAAGCATCCAGAGTACTCCATTAGTATGAGGCCTTTTGGATTGTGGTACCCAAGAACAAATCCGTGCAAATTCGACCCTGGCCTAAAGCGGACAATATTATATTAATGTGGGAGATGAGAAGTGGCTCCGGATGGTCCAACAAATAAAGATTTATATATATAGTATATCAGATTATGTAAAGATGGGGGGAATGTTTTTAGGTAGAACTTAAGATTGATTGGATAAAACTAGGGGATAACAATGCATCCTTCTTCCATATTTTTTTTTACTATAGAAAGATTAGGAATAAAATTGTTACTCTTAAAAATAGGTTTAAAGACAAAATTTCAAATATAGAGGCCATTATTTGTGAAGTTGTGAATTTTTATTAGAATGTATTGGAGTTTAGTTTGATAAAGAATATCGGAATTGAAGTAGTTAACTTTGAAAGGATAATTTTTTATACTCAGCAATAATGCTAACTTTTAAAACAATAAATCGAGAATTCGAGCAATTTTGAATAACGTAAGCAATAATAGTCTCAAGTACTAAGAAGTGGTTGATAAGGATTTCTGTAATGTTGTCGAGAAATTCTTTTCTAAAAAAACATACTCAAATAAGTTTAATATGACTATTCTTTTTGTTATTCCAAATAGGAATAATGCTGAGAGATTATATGTTTTTTTTCATGTTGCTTATTGTCTGGTTTTTCTCAAAGTTATAGTAAAAATCATAAATTAGTCGTCAAAAATCTTGAATGATATTATTTTTATTCATCGGTGTAGTTTTATTAAATGTAAACATATAACTACGTCCTAATTGATTAAAATATGATCAATAAATATTATTTAAGTGCCTCTTTAAAATAGGTCTTAGAAAGACATGCGACTCAATCTAATAAAACTTTATAAAAGAAATACTTCTATATGTTCACTTTCCAATCCTCTTTACTAGTTGGATTTTGAAAAGTATGAGATTATGTTATTTCTCCTTACTCATTAGTAGAGAAATTAGTTTTTGGAAATAGAGATTTTTTATTTTTTATTTTTTTTATAGTGTATCTTTTTCAAATTATTGAGTGATCCTTCTATTTCTTTCATTTAAGGTAGATGGTATGATAACTTGAACTACTTTACTTTTGCGATGATATTTTCTATTAAGTAGTGTAGATAAAAATTCTATAAATTTGATTGTCGGAGTTTTGAAAGAATTTTAGTTTATTTCTAAGCTAGCAATGCAATAAAAATATATTTTTTTCCTTCCATAGTGTTTTGTATACTTTATAAAATAATATTTTGACAATAAAAAAATTTAAATAATAATAATAATTTATTACATAAAATAAATAAATAAAATTTTTAATAATATTTTATAAAATTTATATCATTTCTACCATATTTCTAATTTGACTTTTATTCTCATTCATTAATATTTTCCTAAAAACACCAACCTATTAGATCACAAATTTTAAACATTTTAACAATCACATGCAAGGAAAATATATATATATTATATTTAAAAAATCGTAAAATTTTGATAAATATAATAGTAATTTTATTATTATTAAGAAAAAAACTAAATTTCAGAGATTAAATCCCTTTCAAGAAGAGAAATATATATATATATATATATATATAATTGAACGTGTCATTTTTCTTTTTCAAAAATATAAGTGCCTTTTCAAAAATAAAGAATATATAAGTTCTTACATCAATAGACTTCAATATAGACATAACTTATGTAACAAGATAAATCATACATGTATATATATACCTCAACTAAATTTGGGGACAGTACTTGTTATGGATTGTGAGAAGCACCTTATCTGATACAATCTCGCTTCACCAGATTTCACAACAAACTTGGAATAAAATCATAAATTTGAAACAGATAAGTTTGGTCAGTTTAAAGTCAATCTGCAAATTGTTATGATTCTGTTTTTGTTCAAATAGATATCACTTATCATCTATACTATAAATAGTTGAATTTGTATTTATCTGTATCATTGAGAAAGAGCAATAAAAGAATCTGATGGGTACTTCACATATATCTATATGTGTTATTTAGTTTTACACATTATCTGTTCTGTTTCATGGTATCAGAGCCAATCGTCACACGACAATGGCAAATACAGTTGATGATATCAACCCAAACACCAACAATACCTCTACTCAAATTCTCACCCAGTTAAATACAAACCTACCAAGCCTAGCCAAAACACTAAACATCCAATAAGTAAAACTTGACAGAAACAATTATCTTATTTGGAAAACACAGATTCTTCCAACTATTCAAGCTCTTGATCTTGATACCTTTATTCTGCAACCTGGAAATATTCCACCAGAATTCATTACCAAAGATGGAGTTAAAGTTAAGAATGATGATTTCTTAATTTGGAAGAAGGCAGATAATCTCTTGATGAGGTGGCTCATTTCAACAATTAGTGATAATTTGATTGGTCAAATTACACAATGTCAATCTTCTGCAAAGATTTGGGGTCGTCTTTCAAAACACTTCAATCAACAATCAATGGCCAAGATTATGCAGTTAAGAAATCAATTACAAACTGCTAAGAAAGGAGGAGACTCTGTGGTTGATTTTGTGCTCAAAATAAAGTCCATTGGAGATGAATTACTAGCAGCGGGAGACGATGTCAAGAAAAAGGATATGGTGATGAGTGTTCTGAATGGGATTAGACATGAGTTTGATCCTGTGGTGGTTCTAATATCATCTCAACTGGACACTGTTTCACTTGAACATACTCAGTATCAGTTGATGCTTCATGAGCAAAGAATTACTCAACTGAATAGTGTTCCAAAAACTGGGCTTATTAGCAATGCTGATCTTATTGAATTTAATGCTAATCGATATCAAAATGGAGGTCGTTTCGGTGGTCGTTTTACTCGCGGTAGAGGACGAGGACGATCAGGTGGACGTTTTGGATCTAAACTCTACTGCCAAATTTGTGCTAAACCTGGACATTCGGCAGCTCAATGTTATTACAGGTTTGATCATAATCTTCAATCTAGCCGAAAGAACACTAATGCCTTTACTTCAGGTTCTGAATCTCAATACACGAGACCGGCCTTTAGTGCATATACACCACCATCCAGGTCTCAATCTGGAAATATGGCTCACCTATATCCCTCAGTTGATCAAGAACCCTATAATAAAGATGACATGATAGACAACACTGCAGATCAAACATCATTTGAGTCAGCTAATCAAGTTCCTTACTCTCACAACTCTGCTTACATTGCAACACCTGATACAGTTGGAGATCAAGCCTGGTATGCCGATAGCGGAGCTACAAATCATATTACATCTCAGTTAAATAATCTTAATGTGACCTCACCTTATGCAGGTAATGATTTTTTATCAATTGGAAATGGTGCACAATTGGTTATAGCGCATGTAGGTCAAACACACATCATGTCTTCATCTTCAAAAACTCATATTATGTTATTAAAAGATATTTTAATGTGCCTGCGATAACCAAGAATTTACTCAGCATTTCAAAGTTTATACGTGACAATAATGCTTATGTAGAATTTCTTGCCAATGGATGTGTGTTTAAGGACCTAGATACAAAGGAGATACTTCTAAGAGGAACTCTTAAAGGCGGATTATATGAAGTTCATTTTCAGAGTCTGAATAAAGCTGGGCACAACAACAGGAAAGTGCAAGGAGCCAGTCATGTGGAGTTGGATCACAGATACACTAGTGGTGAAGATTATTGTAAAAGGAAGTTGTTTTTCTGCTGCTAAATATTCAATTTTTCGTTGGCATGCTCGTTTGGGGCATCCAGCTATCAAAGTTGTGTCACAAATCTTAAATAAAAACCAGATTCCTTTTACTCATACACCTGAGTTATTTTGTGAAGCATGTAAGTTGGGTAAAATGCATAAGCTTCCTTTTGAAACTAAAAACCACATGGCCTCTAAACCTTTAGAATTAATTTTAACAGACCTTTGGGGACCTGCACCAGTTCTTTCCACTGATGGTTACAGATATTATGTGGTCTTCATAGACTCTTTTTCACAATATTCATGGTGCTATCCTTTGAAGCTCAAATCTGATACACTTGGAGTATTTATCAAGTTCAAGAACATGGTGGAAAATATGTTTGACAGCAAAATAAAGTGTCTGCAATCAGATATGGGAGGTGAGTTTAAACCTATTGCAGATTACTTAATAGAGAAAGGTGTTCAGGTTCAATACTCATGCCCGCACACGCATGAGCAAAACGGTATAGCTGAAAGAAAACATCGAGCAATAGTGGAAATGGGTCTCACTCTTTTAGCTTTTGCCAAGATGCCTTTGAAGTATTGGGTTGAGTCTTTTCTAGCAGCTACATTGGTACTTAATAGTCTACCATCCATACCTATTGGGAATAAGGTGCCATATGAAGTGTTATTTCAAAAACCAGTGGATTATTCTCTTCTGAAGGTTTTTGGGTGTGCATGTTATCCATACCTACGAGACTATAATAGACACAAGTTGGATTTTCATACTAGCAAGTGTGTGTTTATTGGATATAGTCCATCACACAGAGGATATAAATGTCTGCATAGTTCTGGAAGTATTTACATATCTCGACACGTGATATTCAATGAAGCAGACTTACCTTTTTGTGATCTATTTTCCACAGGTTCAGGTCAAGAAACACGAAGTAGTATGTCCTTTGGCAACATAACCCCAGCAATAGCAGCATCCGAAATTCTCAAAGATTGTGTAGGAAAAGATCACTCACCTGTTAATCCAGATCATTCACCAGGGAGTCCTCCACAATAGGCATCACAACCATTTATTCACACAAGCCCAACATCTTCATACACACTAAACTCTCCAAATTCACACATCTCTCCTACCCAGACACTAAACTCTCCACATTCACACGTCTCTCTAACCCAGACTGTTTGTCCGACCTCCGATGTACTCATTGATGTTATTCCGTCCCAACCTGTAATGCACCAGCAAATCATACCACTACATCGAGGTCAACAAAGTCATCGCATGATAACACGTTCCCAAAATGGTATCTTTAAGCCAAAACTCTATAGTGCTGTTGCCTTGAATGAAACACCAAATACTCCACATGAAGCCATTCAATGTCCCAATTGGCTTCAGGCAATGAAAGAGGAATTTCAAGCTCTCCAACATAACCACACTTGGACTCTCATTCCATATCAACCTACTATGAATATTGTAGGGTGTAAATGGGTTTTTCGCATCAAACAAAATCCAGATGGATCTATCCTCAAACACAAAGCCAGACTCGTCGCTAAAGGGTTTCATCAAACAGGTGGGTTAGACTATCATGAAACCTTCAGTCCTGTTGTAAAAGGTACCACTATTCGAATTATTCTCACATTAGCAGTAACCTACAATTGGGACATTCAACAGCTCGACATCAACAATGCTTTTCTCAATGGAGATTTAGAGGAGATAGTATATATGGAGCAACCTACTTGTTTTGAGGATCAGCGACACCCATCATATGTCTGCAAGTTGAATAAAGCCCTATATGGGCTTAAACAAGCACCACGTGCGTGGTTTAACAAGCTGAAACTTGCTCTAGTGAATTGGGGATTCCACTGCTCAATTTTAGATACTTCACTCTTCATCAAAGAGTCTGATGGTGATATCATATATCTGTTGGTTTATGTTGATGATATCTTAGTCACTGGCAGCAACCCACAATTGGTAACCTCTGCTCTGAAATTTCTACAAGGAACTTTTGCTCTCAAACTTCTTGGTTCAATCAACTATTTTCTGGGTTTTGAAATTCATCGCAATTCAACTGGAATTCTTCTTTCACAGTCCAAATATGTTATAGATCTGTTGAAACGCACAAATATGATGAATTGCAAACCAAGTCATACTCCAATGAATGCTTCTCAGAAATTATCAAAATTGGATAGTGAACCATTTGTTCAACCGTCTCTCTACCGAAGTATCATTGGCGCTCTTCAATACCTCACAAACACTCGTCCAGACATCTCGTTCTCAGTGAATAAATTAAGTCAGTTCCTTCACTCACCAACCATTGCTCATTGGCAAGCTTGCAAACGTGTGCTTCGTTATCTAAAAGGAACCTCCGATATTGGTATTCATTTTAAGCCTGCATCAAACCTTGCCTTAGAAAGTTTTGTGGATGCTGATTGGGCGGGTTGTGTTGATGATAGACGCAGTACATCAGGGTTCAGTATATTTCTTGGTGGAAATCTCATAAATTGGAACTCTCGAAAACAACAAGTAGTAGCAAGATCGAGTACTGAAGCCGAATATCGGGCAATGGCTCAGGCTACTACAGACATTTTATGGCTACATTCACTATTTCGAGAACTCAAACATAACATCTCTGTGCCTTGTATTATTTGGAGTGATAGTACTAGTGCAAATTCCTTAGCAAAGAACCCAGTGCTACACTCCAGGACAAAACATGTTGAAATTGATGTTCACTTCTTGTGAGAAAAGGTGGAAAATGGAATAATTGAACCAAGACATATACCTTCTCTATCTCAAATTGCAGATACATTGACAAAGCCTCTGTCACGAGATCAGTTTCAACAATTCAGAACCAAACTGAATCTTGTTTCTTACCAGAGTTCAGTTTGAGGGAGAGTGTTATGGATTGTGAGAAGCACCTTATCTGATACAATCCCGCTTCACCAGGTTTCACAACAAACTTGGAATAAAATCATAAATTTGAAACAGATAAGTTTGGTCAGTTTAAAGTCAATCTGCAAATTGTTATGATTCTGTTTTTGTTCAAATAGATATCACTTATCATCTATGCTATAAATAGTTGAATTTGTACTTATCTGTATCATTGAGAAAGAGCAATAAAAGAATCTGATGGGCATCACGTATGTGTATATGTGTTATTTAGTTTTACACATTATCGGAACAGTTCTCTAAATATATACATAGATTGAAAGACATATACCTGAAACCCTTTGATAATCTGCATGCTTCTAATTTTGAAAATAAATAAAATTTTAATATAAAAATTAATAGCTATTAATCTACCGACTAATTAAAAATTTAATATAAAATATAAATAATAAAAGTATAATATATAATTAATTTAAATAAATAAATAAATAATTGGTTTTGAAGAAGTGTTGGAAAGACATGTAGGACCAAAGTCACGAGTCTATTTATGATCATAGATAAGTGTAGTTTATTAGTTTGAACCCTATCTTATCTTTTCTTTTGATTTGACATGTTTTTAATTATTTAATTACTAGGTTGTTCGTGGATATATTTGGTTTTGAAATTTTAATTTACAATTCAATACATGTTTACACTTTAGAATGCAGTTGTTGTGACCTCTACTCTATTTATCAACGATTTATCAATTCAATCACATCCAAACCTTTTTTTTTTTAGGTAATAAATGCTTAAATAGATTGATTTATTTATTATCAAAATATTCAACGTTGATCCATGTAAATTTTTTCTTTTTTATTTGACTTTTTCCCCAATTTAATTATACTATTTTTATTCAAAATAAATACAGAAATAATTTAAATTTTTTATACATATTAGTTTTCTTCATTTTTTAAAAAATAGATATTATTTTATTTTCTAAAAAAAATTATTCAATAAATTATAAACAAAATATTTGTTGTAGTCAAATTTAACTCAATTTAAAAATAATTATAAACTAAAATTAATTTCAATAATATTTTAAAAAATAATAGTAAATTTTTTTTTTTTACTTAGTTGATATATATATATATATATATATATATACATCAATTGTCATAAAAACAAAATCACTAAGAAACATTGAATTTCATCATTTAATTTTAATACTTTAATCAACATTTCATTAAATAATTGAATTAATGTTCAACATCAACATATTCCAAACAAAACAAAAATTATAATGATGAAGTTAAACACAATTTTAGAATATATTAGTTAATTTGTTGGACATTAATAAGATTCAACGTGAGATAAAATATTTTGAGTCTTTTCCTATATTAGAAATAATTTAACCCATATTTCACTCCAATGAATTTGCCATCCGCATGTCATATATGATTAAAAATAAATAGAAATAAAAACCAATAAATGTACCAAACACAACATATATTCCCTCCTATTCTTTATTGTTTTATGTATAATTTAAATATTTAAAATATCAATCATTTTGAATCTTCAAAGTATAAATTTGATAAATTATTCTAATTCAAATTTTATAAGAAAAATATATTAATAATATTTTTTTAAAAAAAAAAATAGTGAAAAGAGTAGGGGCATTAGGTGGGGTTAAGAAAATATAGAAGAAAAAGACGTATTAAACAAGATGATCTTATTCTCTTGCAAACGTGGGGATGACATGAGGGTTGAGATGTTGATGTCTTTAGACAATGAATGTTTTCTCTCTTGTTTTCTAGCTTTTGTTCTCTTCCTCTCCTATCCAAATTCTTTTCTTTTCTCTTCCAATATTTATGAATTACTTGTAACTATTTATAAAATAATAAAATGATTATTTATAAGGAATCATTGTACAAATAAATTTTTATAAGTTAATTTTAAAATTTTTATAAAATTAAATTTTTGAGAAAGTATATTTATATTTTATATAGATTGTATTAATAATTTTATTGTAAATTTAAATACTTCACAATCACATCTACGTTTTAAATTAATAGTTATTTTATCAACAAAGATAATTGAATAGTTTTTAATAGAATAAAAAATTTAAAATTAAAATTTTAGGGAGAATAAAATAATTAGTGTAATTTTTAAAATACATATCAATTTTTTCAAATTCTAATTTTATTAAAATTTAAAATTAAATTTATAAATAAAATTAAAATTTTAAATAACTCATTTCATATAATAAATAATAAAAATAATTTTTTATTTTTTATTTAATTATATACTTATATATATATATATATATCTTATTTTCAATTTATAAATTTAGAATAAAAAGAAAATAATTTTCAGATGTAAAAAGATTAAAGATAAATTTAGGGTTGTATTTGAAGGAGAATTGAGAGTGATGTGAGAAATATGAGAGAGAGGATGACATGTGATATATCAGAGGAGATAGCTTCTTCTTTTCTAGATCTCAATAATTTAAGTTGAATAAAGCTGCTATGTCTATTTTTGATTGTGACAGATGGGACTTCTATTGCCTCCTCCTCTAATTTTATCTCCAATAGTCCTATTAAATTGATTGCTCTCTTCTCTTCTCTTCTCTGTACATTACATAATTATTTGCTAAATTATCTACTTTGGAATCACATGTCATTGTAACTTATAATCTTCATCCATTAACAATAGTAATATTCAACCATGACTATGCCCACCTAACTTTATTTTAAATTTATAGAAAAATAAAATCAGATTTGGAATGATACAAAAGATGCAATTCAAAGTATAGGTGAAATGTACTTGAAAAGTGTGTAATGTTTTGGTTGACTGTATTGTATTGACATTTCATTTTCTTTATCAGATTTTTGCCTTTATCTTTCCACTTTGATTCACACAAATATTCAAATCTCTTCGTATCATTTATTTATTTATTATTGGAAATATCAACTCCACCATGCAAGGTTGGTCCATTCACATGACTAGCCCCTTAAGTGACTATATTACTTGGCATATTTGCATATAGTACTTAAGTATTTGTCAAATTAATCACATCTATAGAGGTAGTTGTTATCTCAATTATTTTTATTTTATTTTAAGAAAATACCTCACTCTATTTTTTTTCCAAAAGTTGGTTGGCTAGGAGAATATTAAGAAGGATAAAAGGAGAGTTTCTTTTTTCCCTTCTGATAAATTTTTATTTTGAGTTCATAGAAACTATGTAAACTATGTAGTCAACCTGTAATTAACTAATGAATTTAATTTACGAGATGGTTCAATAAACCTTCAATATTTTCCCTAGTTATAACGTTCGATTTCCGTCCCGAATGATTCGAGATGCGGTAGTCGAACGCCACCTTATCACATATATGATTTTAAAACTGACCATTAACTCCACAGACCACCGTTACGCTTTTCGGTATACTTTGTCCTCACTCGCATATTTTTCAGATAAATTATCTGAAAGGTCACTCATCATACGATTGTTCCAAGTCAATCACGCTTAATTTCAAAGTTCACAAATTCTAAACTCTCGAAAAATAATGTGCACATTGGTAATATAAGTAGTAATTCAATTTCTTTAAACACTTTCTTAATTTAGGATGTTACAATCCACCCCCCCCCTCAGGACACAATGTCCTCGTTGTGGTTTGCTCACAATCTTCCTAAAATCTTTTCCCTAGCTAGACGATTTCCTTAAGCTCTTCCGTCCACATGCATACCTCGCAATCGCAGGATTACTCTGATACCATTTGTAACATCCGACCCTTGACCCCCAGATAACCCGAGGCGCGGTGGTCGAGCGTCACCTTATCACATATAAAGACTTAAGGCTGAACACTAGCCCAACAGACCATCATTATGCTTTCTAACATGCTTTGTCCTCACTCGCATACTTTCCGGACAAACTTTCCAAAAGGTCACCCATCATAAGATTGCTCCAAGTCAAGCATGCTTAACTTTGGAGTTCTCAAATTCTGAGCTCCCAAAAAACAGTGTGCACATTGGTGATATTGGTAGCAATTCAATTCCTTTTAACTCTTTCTCAATTTGGGATGTTACACTAGTTATAAACTCATCTCTAACGAATTAAATATGAATATACTTCTAACTCATTAAACATTAATATACTTCATGATATTACTTACACTTTATTTATTTGTAATTAACTTTATGGATTATTTCCAAATAAATAAATAAATAACTCAATTTTTCAAACGTTTTACTTTGGACCACCGGTTTTGAAAAGTTTTGTAAAATCACCCCCAAATCCAAAACAACTAGTGGTTTTGCTATAGGATGGGTGATTTTGAATAATTATGATATTTTAACCATTTTTAAATTTTCATTTAATAAATTTAAATATTAATTTTAATATATTAAAATATCATAATATTCCAAAACTACCCATCCAAACCCCAAAACCACCCATCAAATAACAAAACCACTAGTTGTTTTGATTTTTGGGTGGTTTTGCAAGACTTTCTGAAACCGGTGGCTCAAAGTAAAATATTTGAAAAGTGTGGTTTTTTTTTTTGGAAATAACCTAATTTACTAACAAAGTTGATTTTAACTTTATTAATAGAGTTTTTCAGCTCTCGATTTCAACTTTATTTCATCACCACCCCCGTTCCCCAGTCAAGTTGGGGATATATGATTGTGAAGTCTCGACTTGGATAAGAAAAGATGAAATTAATGGATGGGAAGAGATTTGATGAAGATGTATGTCTGTTGCAACTTGAATGAAAGATGTTGTGGTAAGATGAATCCTTTCTTAAAGGTATTATGAATCAAGTGATCTTTATCTCTAAGTGTTTGGCTCTTTCATGAAAAACTGGATTAGAAGTAATGTGTAAGGCTGATTGATACACCATAAACTTGTTGGACAAGAAACCTTAAGTCAAGATACTTGTATAAATAAGTTATTCAGTTCAGTTCATATATTAGGATGTCATTGCTTTACACTCAGCGTCATAATTAGACCTAGAGATAGTATAGTGATTTTTGGTCTTCCAACTGTAAACACAAAATCTATAAGTGAATATCTAGTGTCTATGCAAAACCCTCATTCTATATCACATAAACCTGCAAGTTGAAAGCTATTATTTTTAGGGTATAATAGACCAACTGTTGTTGTCCGTTTTAGGTATCTAAGAACATAAACTAGGTCATCCCAGTGTGCAGTAAGAGGCTGAGATACATATTGAGAAAAATTGTTGAACAACATAGGTAATATTTGATCTTGTAAAACCCAAATATAGAAATTTTCCTACAAGCCTTCTATATCTCTCTAGTGCGGAATAAATGTCACTACCTTTAGCAACAAATTTAGGACTAAGTGATAAAAAATTAGATGTTGATTAACATTTGATGAGACTAGTATTATTCAGCATGTTAATGATGTATTTATGTTGAGAAGTAACCATTCTAGTAGCTGATCTTGCAACATCTAACCCATATAGTATTTTACATATCTCGGATCTTTTATTGTAAAGACATCATTAAGAACTATAATCTTTTGATAGTATCATCTTCATGTCCCATGATGAGTACATTATCCATATAAACTAACAAAGTCAGGAAATGACAATGTTTGTTCATGAAAAACAAGCAACGGTTTGATATTGATTAATGAAAGCCATAACTAGCTAACTTTGTAGTAAATTTTAAATTTCAGTGTCTAGTTGCATGTTTAAGGCCATAAAAAAAACTTCTTGAGTTTGCATACATGACCTGGTTCAGCGAGAGTGCAACCTTAAGGAGGTTTCATGTAAATCTTGCCATTAATATAACCATGAAAGATGCATTATTTATGTCCAATTGGTAAGCTGGCCAACTTTTTTAAGTTGCCATGGGTAAGAACAACCTCACTATTACATTCTTAGCTACTTGAGAAAAGCTATCATAAAAATTCTCACTCGTTACCTGATTGTAACCCTTGGCAACAAGTCTTGCTTTATATATGTCTATGGTTCTAAGGCTAATTTTAGTTTATAAATAAATTTACACTCTATAGCCTTCTTACCTACAGATAATATACTTAGCTCCCCAGTTTTATTAGCTTCTAATGCATTCAATTCATTTTCATAGCATGAATCCACTCATCATTCTTACAAGCTTGTGAGTATGTTGCGGGTTCTTAAACAATAGATAGATGAGCTTGAGATGTTTGGTATGATTTAGAAAATCTACACAGAGAAGTGTTAATAACATCGGCAAGTAATATGTATGATGATGATGAGATGTGTGATGATAGTGATGTTACAAGGTTTAAGACATAACTGACATATTCATTTAACGAGGTAGGTTTTTTGATTTAATTCTAGTACTGACTCTTATAGGTTGTGTTTCGAGAATAGAAGGACTAGATTGAGAAATAAATATTTTTGGTAAAAATTAATTAGAATGATGTGTATTTGTGAAAGGAGAATTAGAATATGTAAATAAAGATGGAATACTTAAAAGTTATAGAAAACTCATTAATATTTGATATAGAAGATGTATCCACATATTAAGTAATTGAAATTAAAGGTAAAGGTGTATTTGAAACACCGAAACCATTAGTTGGTTCTGCAACTAAAGGGAATATATTTTTATGAAATTTAACATCTTTAGATACTTTTTTTTTGTAAAGAACAAACAAAAAGTAAATTTTTGGCCATTTAGATAATCAGGTATATTTGTATGCTCTGGGCTGAACTTTATCTTTTTGTGGTTTAGTATTAACAGCATAACATAGAAACCAAAAACTTTCATCAATGAATAGTCACTTTTATTGAAGAAGTATCTCATATTTAGGGTTGGAAAAATTGAGGGTTTTGGGTAGACTCTTACCCAAACCTTTGAGGGTCTGAATCATATCCTTACCTTATTTTGAAAATTATAGGTAATGGTATACTCTTATCTATAAAATTTAGGGTCTAATAAGATCTTAACTAGAGACCCTAAAATATGTATATATGATTTTGGCCTAAAACAATAAAACATAGATAAACATATTTCAATAGCATCATTCTGGCCTGTAAAACCCAATCTAAACACCGTTTAATCAAACTACAAATTAGTATTAACAGATATAACAAAAAAACTCACAATCACTAGAGTTAAGAAATTGATGGATCTTCTTTATCTAAATTAGGATATACTACATCTCTGTAATACCATCTAACAAAATAAAACATAAAGTAGTTACTGAAATAAACAAAACAACATAACATATTAAACTTTAAAATTATTTCATACCATGAATTGGAATCCAAATCCAACTTTGTGCACACATCAACATCTCTAATGTATTTGGATTTAATCTCCTTTGATAAGGACTCAAAAACCTACCACTAGCACTATAAGCGGACTCAAAAGCCATTGTGGAGACTGAAATAGCTATGATATCTCTCGCAACTCTTGACATAGTTGGATAATTACTCTCATTCAATTTTCACAGTTGCAAAATATCAAAATTGGGAGAATTAGATTGACCTTCTTCCTATAAATATTTGTCCATCTCAAATTTTTTTCTACTCCTAAATGTCACAAGATTATACCTCTCAAACCCCTCATCATCATTTATTAGAGCATGTAAAATGGAAAAATTGCTAACTTGTTCACGCAAGATTATACTATATGGATTTTTCAACTCATACTCATTCGCTAAATCCATAATCAATTCAAGCACTTTACTACATAAATTATTAGCATCCAAACCATATAACTTATCAAAGTAAAATTAAATGAACCACATTTTATTCCTAGGATAAAAAAAATGTCGCATCGTCATCAAATTTGGTATATCTTCCCAATATTTTTCAAATTTTATGAGCTTCTTTATCTTCATTACTTGTATCATTTCATTATGAGATGTAACCCACTTGTCAATTCTATCTTTCATTTTACAAATCAACTGAAATACGATATTAGAGATTGGATATTGGATACCTTAAAAGGAAATTCAAACAACTCTATTATATAGAACTCTATTAGCAGTTTAATTTAACAATTCTTAAAATATCCAAAAAATCAAGAAAATTATTACCTAAAATATAATTTTTAGGAAAATTTAGATATGGTTTGAAAGCAAAATTATATTGGTATAGAATGTTCAAAAAAATCAAAACTTTATCGCAAATATAATCGAATAATGTGATTTCACTATAGCAAAACTAACAAAGATGATGCACAGAGAGAGGCCACCTCTTTTATGAATTATGAAATAATGAACCTTTATTCCAACATGTTAATGAGTGGAGAGGTTTAATGTATGAGTAAAAAATGATTAAGTGTGTGAAACACAAAGATGAATATAATGTTGAATCAACCAAACGAGAAAGGTTAATGAATTTAGGACGTATATATCTTATGAAACTTCTAACTTATATACTATTAACTTAAAGGAACTTCAAGAACCATAATATCTTATAGGTAATAAAGCAGCTAAAAGAAAGGGAAAATAAAAGGCAACAACTTAATATCAAATGATTAAAAAGAAAAAACTCTATGATATGATATCAAGCTGCAAAGTGATAAGATTAATTTTTTACAGAAAGTGCTCAAAACAATATCTCAAATGAAAGAATCAGAAGAGAGGAAGATGCAAATAAAGAGGAATAAATTAGAATGATTGATTGAGGTAGAGCATACTAAGGTACAATATGAAAAATGAAATAGTAGGAAAAAAACATGAGAACAATAAGGTCTAAGATGAAAAGGAGAAGATCATTCGAATGTAGTGACATATCTTGATATGGAGTTTCTGAAATTGGATATCTATATCCAACCTCCTGAGGAATAAGAAATTGTCAAGAAGAAGAAAAGTTAAATTATGTGCAAGTTGTTCTCCTATGTCCGTTATTGTCAAGTATTAATTATAAATCTAAGAATTATAATTTATGATTATAATTCATTTTTATATTGTTATTTCATTTAAAATTGTAATACATTGTTGAATTGTAATTTCGTTTTAAGATTGTATTGAAATTTTTATACTACAATATATTTCTAAAAGATATTCCCATTGCAAGGCTTTATGCTAAAAGGTGAACTTGACACATATTAGTTATAGTCATTGTTCAACACATGACACCTTTCAACCATCATTTTTAAGTGATAGACGTATGAATCTAATTTACAATTATTGCATTTACTATTCTATTTGTGATACCATTCAACCACCATTTTTAAATTAGATTCATGTGAATTTGACGCATCATAATTACATTAACTATTCAGCCTCATCTAATACATAGTAAGATGCATTGATTGAGGTTACTTCAACTTAAACCTTCCACTCTAGTTTTTTTTTATTGGCATAAGTTCAAGATTAATGTCTTCAAACTCGTTTTATTCTTTCAATGAGTCGTATTATGATTCGCTTACTGCAATAGTAGTTAAAGGTTCGACATAGATAAGATGAGGTTATAGCTTCTAAACGAATGAGAATCTTCAATGAAGACCAAGAAAAATCCTAAGTCATCTTCTTGTGCTTCCAGAAAATAAGTTGCTATTAAGAGAAATCGTAAGGAATGACAAATTATACTCTAGAATGACTACTTTATGCCCACACTAGTATATAATGTAGATTTTTTTCATTAAATATATCGAATGCAAAAATATTTGTTTCTTCACATTGTTAAAGCTTTAGAAAGTCATCACCCATATTTCACCCAAAGGACAGTCGCATTAGGTAAGCATGGTTATCACCACTTTAAAAATATACTACAGCTATCTGAATATTAGTTTATGAGAAAGCCTACCAAAACCTATGATTTTGTGGATGAGTATGTTTATATATGTACAAAAATTGCAAGGGAATGCTTAATGAATTTCGTATGAGGTGTCTTGAGAATAATGTTCAAGATGTTCAACGCCTTCTTTACTAACATAAGAAGGTGATTTTTTAGATATATTAGAAATTTTTATTGCATCCATTGAGATTAGAAGAATTGTCCAAAAGCATGGAAAGGTCAATTTCAAAATAGGTAGAATAAATATCCAACCATCATATTAGAAGTTATAGCATTGTATGATACATGAATATGACATGTTTTCTGGTATTTCCATAAAAAATAATGAAATTAATGTGTTGCAACGATCTCATGTCTTTAATGATATTTTGGAAGGTAGATCTACATCAATGCATTTTGTAATATGTGGAAAAACACATATAATATGGGATACTACCTTAAGATAGTATTTTTCTAGAATTAGATACTTTTGTCAAGCTTATAACACTACCTCGAGATCTAAAAAAAGCTAATTTTATGACATTTCATGAGTCTGATAGAGAATATGTTAATTGAGTATTCGGAATTCTTCAAGCACATTTGAAATCATCAAGCAACTTGCATATTTATGGAGAAAAAAATTATGGGTAAAATAATAAATTGTTGCATCATACTACAAAATATAATAATGGAGGATAAATGAGAACATTAGTCAAATAACTTGAAATCAAGATATTACCATTAAGAGAGTAAAGGCTATTTAGCGCCACCTTGTCTTCCGCCACTTATCAAGAGAGTAAAGGTTATTTAGCGTCACCTTGTCTTCCACCACTTATTATTTCATTCGACCTTTACATTGAAAATAATAATAAAAAAATCATGATTGTGCTACAAACTACGAGTTAAAAAAGAATTTTGGTTGAACATTGAAGACAACTTTTCCCATTGAGCTTTGAAAAAATGAATCTAGTCAAATATTTTCAATATATTGTTTTTATTTGTGTGAACCATGTTTAATGTTTTCTCATGAAACATCATTATCTTTTACATTATTAAATTAATATTTCCATTTATTATGAGAATTTTTTTTTAAAACTTTTAGAGTACGTTTGAATCAGATTTTCAATTAGCTATTAGATTAATATTTCAAATAGCAGTATCTGTTAGCTATTATATTAGATTTTAAATTAGATGTTAAGTCAGCTATTGGATTGAATGTTTGGTATTAATTTTAGTTTTTAAATTAGCTATTAGATATAAAATTATTAAAATTTATTATAAAAAATAAATATAATTAAAAGATAATCATGTAATTAATTATTAAAAAATTATTAGAAAAAGTCTAACGAGCATTAGGGACACGATATGATTTACACTTACTCATATGGAATCCAATGTCATGTCCTGAAAGCAATGCACAAGCAATCCTATGTTTTAATACACAAACACATGCAAGAGACAGCTCCCAGTGGTCTGATATAAACGTTATCTTCAAACAGTAGTTGAAACGTTAAACGTTATTTTAAAGATGGTTATCAAACACACAATTTTAAAAATAAAAAACTAAGTTAGAGTTTAAATCTATCCGAAATGCTAATTAAAAATATGGTCTTTTAGATTTATAGGTCACCAAAAGTTTAAAGTATAATTATAGGTCCATTTTAAAAATCATACAAATATAAGCTTTTTAAAAGTTTGTTTTCATCCTATAGGCCTAACTTCCCATACTATCCTTTTCAATAAAAAAAAGTAAAAATATATTTTTAATTTACTAAAAAAAAAAATCAAACATCCCAAAATTGCTCTTCAACCAGTTTGGACCGGTTCTGTTTTGCTTCAACGGATGAAATTCAGAAAAAACGATCTTCTTCTTTTAACTGATGCCTTGTTCTTTTTCTCCACCATCAACCTAATCAATCGAAGCCTCCATCTTCTCCTTCTCCATTTGTAACAACGAAAGCCTTCATCTTTTTCTCCTTCGAATTAAAATCCTCCGTTTTCGTCAAAGCTATCGATTCTGTGTCATCCATTCTAATTACGACCTAATCGATCGAAGCCTCTACTTCTTCTTCACCTAATTCATCAAGAGCCTCCATCTTCTTCTCCTCCGAATTGAAATCCTCCATTTTTGTCGACGGTTATTGATTTCATTGAAAGCTTTTGCGTCATCCTCTCCAATTACGACCTAATTGATCTACATCATGCTGCTGAAGTCGTCGACTAGTGTGGAAAGAATTGAAGAATTGATTAATGTAAGGTTCTGGTCATGGTGGTCTGCCGCTAGCTCGTATCTCATCTGCCGCTAGCTCGTGGGGTGCTTGGTTTTCTTTGACATAAAAAGTAAGTTATTGATTTAAATTTGATGCATTTTGGGTTTGTAATAGTAATAATTGTGGGATGCTTAAAGCTATTATATTGAAATAGTTGGTCTTTGTTATTCATGTATTTCTTTGTTATTCACAGTCTGTGAATTGATAAATATGTTATAAGTATTAGATAATTCATGGCTTAATACAGAGGCTGTGAATATTGATGTGTAGTGTTGTTGAATGTTTGATCAGTTCACAGTCTTTGAAGTGTACATTTTTTATAGCCATGATAATACTGTCAAAAAGAAACTATAAGGCGTGATGAAAAATACTGTTATATTGAAACTGGACCAAAACTGTTGTTGTAATCAAAAACATCACTACAGTGGACTAAAACTGCTATTAGATTGAGTTAACTCATTAGAGAGATAGAGATATAGAAAGACTTGGAGGGGATCCCTATGTACTTCCTTAGTAATCTTTTTGTATGATAAATTTATCTCTATTAAGGTTTTCTTGACCTGCTGCTATTGAAAATTTTATTTTTGTCGATTCTATATGTTGATTGGAATTTGTAGTGTATTGTTGTTGAAAGTCTGTGATCCTTGTTCATAATCTATGAATTTTCGTAGTTCCATGATCGTTATTCACTGTCTGTGAGCAGATAACACTGACAACTATAATACAAGTTGTGAACTGATGGACTGTATTATTATTGACAGTGTTTTCTGTTCACAGAATGTGTACTGATAATGTAAACATGTATGAGTTATATTCACAGTCTATGAATAACATTCACAGTTTGTGAATAGAGATCATAAATTCATGAACTGATGATGGTATATTGTTATCTTGCCATTTGAATTAATTTTTGCAGATGAATTATATAAGAGCTATTCTATTCTATGACGCGGAGTGGAATGGTACTAAATATAGTGGTGGAGAACTCGGGGCTGAGTTTTCGATTTAAACACGACACTGCAGCAATTGATTGATAGGATTTCGACCAAAAAGAGTAGACAAAGAGAGAAGGAACGTCTGCAGCTGTATTTCATGTGGAAGAATCCAGCTGGCATAAAAATTATGATGCCTATTAATGACGATGGTGACTTAAAGTTTACTTTTCGAGAGAATCCTTTAGTTATTTACGTCGATAGTGATGGTTGACCGAATGTAAATACTATAGCTTTGTTGCAGATAAATCGATGTCAGGCTCAGCAGGTTCAACTACAACAATCTGTCACTTTTTGTGAATCTTTAGGACAAAAGAGAGATGCTTTACGAGATAGTGATTTCCTACCAAGGAATAATGTTGATTTTGATGATCCCAATTAGCGAGACCTACTTGATGGCAATTTTCATGGTGAAGTTGATGCACTTAATGACTTCATCACAATAGATGAATTTGGTGGAATTGGCGAAAAAAGGTATGGGTTGGGTGATATTATTGATGATATGAATGACAGAAGCGATAGGATGAATGAAGAGTGCAATGATTCCTTGAGTGATTGGGAAAAAGAAAACGACATAGAAATTGTAGAATTACATATATGGGAAGTTAGGTGTATATTAGCTGTAAAGGATATTTTTTTGTATAGCAAATTATTAGGAGATTATTATCAGCTTTATATTTAGTTAATTTCCTAATTACAGGATTATGTTTCTTGATTTGTAGAGAATTCACTAATCCTCTTTGTATATATACTCTACCAATTCTGTGAAATAAAACATAATAATTCTTTCCAAATAACTACATGGTATCAGAGCCACCCTAGCTCTATCGCCGCTGCCGAGTTAAGTCTCCTTCCATTCCGTCCATTGAAATCATGGCTGAATCAAACCCGTCATTCTCCTCAGCCACCTCTTCACTCTCGGGACCTTCATCCTCGTTAGTCAGTCCTCACAATCAAGCCGAAACCAGTCTTCTTGTGACACATCATAGACTCAATGGCCATAATTATCTGCAGTGGTCACAGTCAGTCATGATGTTCATAAGTGGCAAAGACCGTGATGACTATCTCACCGGAGAAACCAGTCCGCCGGAAAAGACAGATCCCCAATACAAAACTTGGAAGTCAGCAAATACTATGGTCATGTCCTGGCTCATTAATTCCATGACCACAGAAATAGGAGAGAATTTTCTCCTGTATACCACCGCTCAAGAAATATGGGAAGCCACCCGTGACACCTTCTCTAGCAGCGAAAACACCTCCGAACTCTTCCATGTTGAGACACAGTTGCAAGAGTCAAAACAAGGAGAAGGTTCAGTCACATCATATTTCTCTAATCTCACTCGCCTTTGGCAGCAACTCGATCTCTTTGAATCACACGAATGGAAGTGTCCCGAAGATGGAACCAAATTTCAGAGGATTGTGGAGACAAAAAGGGTATTCAAGTTTTTAATGGGTTTGGATAAATCTCTTGATGAGGTTAGAGGTCGAATTTTGGCCAACAAACCACTCCCACGCCTACGTGAAGCATTCTCCGAAGTTCGTAGGGAAGAAAGCCGACGGAAAGTGATGCTTGGAAAGCCCGAATTACCAACACCCATCGATGGATCCGCACTTGTTTCTCATAATAGTTTACGAGAAGACACTGCTCCTGTTCAAGCTTATAATTCTCGTGGCCCAAGTCAAAACCCAATTGACTACCAGACTAGAAGAGGCAGACCTTGGTGTGAACATTGCCAAAAACCTGGACATCTCAAAGATACATGCTGGAAACTGCAAGGTAAACCAGCAGATTGGAAGCCAAAACAAATGCCTAATGAGCGTGAATCCCCTGGACATGCTGCTACCACCATTGACACAAATTCAACTCCTGATCCATTTACAAAAGAACAACTCGATGTCATCCAAAGCTGTTTGCTCAAGCCACAAATGTCCAAACTAGTCCTAATATTGTTGGAGCAGGGAACGCAGTATATAGAGGTAAGATATCCTTAACATTTTCCACCTTCAAGACATTCTCTAACACATGGATAGTTGACTCCGGGGCATCCGACCACATGACTGGAAATAAGGCACTCCTTTCCTCCTATAAACCATGCCATAAACCTCTTAATGTGCAGGTCGCCAATTGATCATGTTCACAAGTGGCTGGATTTGGGACCGTCCATTTGTCTCAGGATATTGTTCTTTACTCAGTTTTATTTGTGCCTAATCTTGAATGCAATTTATTGTCAGTGAGCAAACTTGCGAAGGATCAAATTGCCTAACTAAATTTTCTGCAAATTCTTGTATTTTCCAGGACTTGGTATCTGGGAGGACGATTGGCAATGCTGACATTTGTGAAGACTTTAATCTGCTTCCGCATACCTCACCATCAACCAAACCGCACGCCCTACTGAGAGTCAAGTTTTTAGTACGTCTTTGTTCTCTTGTTTGTCCAATAAAGATTGTGAAGTCATGAAATGGCACTACCGTCTAGGTCACCCAAATTTCATATATCAAGAAAAACTTTTTCCATCTCAATTTATTCATAAAAATTCAAGAGATTTTATATGTGATATTTATCCATTATCCAAGCATACTCGCAATTCCTATCCATCATGACCATACACATCTTCCCATCCTTTTTCTCTCATACATAGTGACATATGGGTCCCTCCCGAATTCCTCACCGGGGCTAGATGGTTTCTGTTATTTTTTGATCATCACACTCGTTTAAGTTGGGTACATCTCATGAAAGATAAATCAAACTGCCCAAATATTCAAAAACTTTCATGTCATGATTAGGAATCAATTCCACACTAATAATCAAATTTCAGATCTAACAATGCCCGAGATTTCTTCAATCTTGTTCTTGATCCATACCTCCAAACTCACGGTATTATTCATCAAAGCTCTTGTGTAGATACCCCACAACAAAATGGGATTGTCGAGAGGAAAAATCGTCATCTCCTTGAGGTTGATTTCCTACCAAAGAGAGATGCTTTACGAGATAATGATTTCCTACCAAGGAATAATGTTGATTTTGATGATCCCAATTAGCGAGACCTACTTGATGGCAATTTTCATGGTGAAGTTGATGCACTTAATGACTTCATCACAATAGATGAATTTGGTGGAATTGGCGAAAAAAGGTATGGGTTGGGTGATATTATTGATGATATGAATGACAGAAGCGATAGGATGAATGAAGAGTGCAATGATTCCTTGAGTGATTGGGAAAAAGAAAACGACATAGAAATTGTAGAATTACATATATGGGAAGTTAGGTGTATATTAGCTGTAAATAATATTTTTTGTATAGCAAATTATTAGGAGATTATTAGCAGCTTTATATTTGGTAATTTCCTAATTACAGGATTTTGTTTCCTAATTTGTAGAGAATTCACTAATCCTCTTTGTATATATACTCTACCAATTCTGTGAAATAAAACACAATAATTCTTTCCAAATAACTATAGAAATAATGCAGCAAGATAAGGAAACCGACGCTTCAAACGTGTACCACCTGCCTGGGTTGCCTAAACACAAGTGGCCAGCATCTCAAGTCTATTGTCTTTCAGATTCCAAATACCGTAATTCTCTTCGTGTTAGCGCTATATTCAGCGGTAAGGATGCTATGAAACTTGTAATTTGCAAGTATGCTCTAGAGAAAAATCTTTCTATTTGCATCCCAAACTCCAACAGCGTTTGCTTCGAGGTTGCACGCACGAAAAAGGGATGCATGTTTGCTTTCAGGGCAAGAAAAGGTGTAAAGAGATTCCCAATATAGACTGTGAGCGAGTTTAATACAGAATGTAATTGCCTACACGATCCGGATAGAGTTGAGCATAGGCAGGCTAGCGCTAGAGTGATAGGGAATATGTTTGCTAGTCGTCTTGATGAGTGTCAATTTACACCAGGTAATATTAGAAGTGAGGTTAGAGATAGATATGCAGTTGTATTGTGGTATAGCAAAGCTTGGTGGGCATTACAAATTGCGAGGGACATTGCGTATGGGACTCATGAACAATCATGGAGTTTTCTTCCTTCATGGCTTAATGGACTACGGGAAACTAATGTTAGTACTGTTATTGCTATACATACATCTTTGAGTGGGCACTTTATGTACTCATTTATGGCATTAGGAGCATGCATCGAAGGTTTTAAGTTCATTCGTCCTGTAGTTGCGATGGATGCAACACATTTGAAGGGACAACTTAGGGGGTGATATTTATTGCAACAGGTTTGGACGGGTCTAACTGTAAATATCCAATAGCTTTTTGTTTTGCGCCTTGTGAGGATGAGAACTCCTAGTTTTGGTTTGTCAGTAAGCTTCGGGTAACTATTGGGAACAGAGATGATCTTGTTCTTGTTACGGATCGTGGTACCAACATACCAAAGGTTGTTCGTAAAGTGTATCCGAATGTGCCTCACGTATCTTGTTACTATCATTTGAAGCAGAATTTGCTTAAATACTGCAGAAAAAAGAAAGATGTTCAAGAAGCCTTATATGAAGCTGCCTACACCCACTCTAGGGAGACGTGCGATGATTTGTTGCAAGGTATCGCAATTGCATGCCCTAATATGTATCAAGAACTCATTAAGTTAGGTGTGAAGAAGTGGGCAAAATTATACTGCCCAAAGAGAAGATATAATGTCATGACAACAAACACTGAAGAGTCCTTAAACAAAGTTCTTCTACCAGCCCATCGTCTTCCCGTAACTGCAGCTCATGAATATATAAGGCTTTTATGGCAAAATTGGTTTTATTCACGACATGAAGCGGCAAACAAGTTAACAACTTCCATCACAGCAGCGGCCTCTGCCAAAATCAACGACATGAATGAAATAGTAGATAAATGCAATGTCTACCCCATTCGTGAATCATTGAAGTACCAGGTAAAGCGTTCAGAATTTGGAGAGGGCATAGCAAATGTATAGGAGAGATCCTGCACGTGTGGTCGCTGGGATTTAGATCAGTTTCCTTGTTTTCACGCCATAGCATATGCAAGGTAAGATTACCAGTTTTATTGCGACTTATCTGATCCAGTATGTGATTTATGTTCATAGTTTGTGAATGGTGTTCATAGTTTGTGAATACAAATCATAAAGGGCTGTTAATACGTTAAAACTTTGTATTATTCTTACTTTTAGTTGCTACTTTTGATTATATTTGGTTTTCTATGATATAGATTTACCCGAGTCAGAGTTAGTGAGTTATGTCATGAATATTATAGCAAAGCATTCTTACAAGGTGCGTATTGGAAGGCAATCAATCCTGCACCAGGTCCAAAAACATGGAGGCCATCAGACATGACAGTCCTTCCTATGATAGAGAAGTCTCAGACCGGTTGACCTAAAGAAAAGAGATATCGTTCAGCTGCTGAAGGTACAAGACAAAAAAAGTGTGGTAGGTGTCAAATGTTGGGTCATATAAGGAGAACATGTAGTAATCCTGTTTCGTCGTCCATCGGGAGTACCAGTGGGACAGCAAATGTGAATAGATCAGAAGAAAGGCGTCGTAGAGTTATACATTACAAGCGTTGTGGTGGCGTGGGTCATACAATGAGAACATGTTCTGTTTTCGCACTAGCTAGTGTCGACGGGACAAACGGAGACCAGTCATCTCACATAGATCCTACCGAAATTGAGACCTAGGATAGCCCTCGGTTGATTATGTCATAGTATGACCATTACCTGTGTAGTTAGATAAGGATAATTATATGTGATCTGTATTCACATAGTGTGATCCGTATTTTACTATGCTATATATTAGTTGTGAATTACAATCACAGACTCTGTACTGTGTTTATTTATATTTTATAATCTGTATTTATAATTCAAGTCATGTTTAATTACGTATTACAGTAGTGTGAACTACAATCATAAATTGTGAACGGCGTTTCAGGTCACAGCCTATGATTAGAGATCACAGTAGCTTTAGGCTCAATTATGGCATCCCAAAAGGAAAGGATGGGCATCCTTCAACTAATCATAACATATTAAGGTGATCCACATCATCTCATAACATTTAGGCCACAATTGAATATGCATGCTTACCACCCCTTCCTTGTTCTTGTATACTTGCTCATTTTTTGAGCAACTAAGGCTTAGGGTCATTTTTGAACTACCACCGAAGAGCAATTTCTCATCGAAAAAAAGGTTAAGGGACTTGAATAATCGTGACTACACTAGCTCCCTAACTCGTTGGACGAACTGTGATCATTGATCACAGCCGTGATTACCGGTCACAGTCTGTGAGCATTGTTCACAGTACAAAAATGTGGATGGCATGGCATCCCAAAAGGCAATAATGGACATCCTTCAACTAATCATAACATATTAAGGTGATCCACATCATCTCATAAAATTTAGGCCACATTTGACTATGCATGCATACCACCCCTTCCTTGTTCTTGTAGACTTGCTCATTTTTTGAGCATCTAAGGCTTAGAGTCATTTTTGGACTACCACCAAAGAGCGATTTATCATCACAGAAAGGTATAATGGATTGAATAATTGTGACTGTAGTTTCTCCTTAACTCGTTGGACGAACTATGAGCATTAATCACAGCTCGTGATTACGGGTCACAGTCTGTGAGCACGGTTCACAGTACAACCATGTGCATGGCATGACATCAGTTGATCGTTTATCAAATGTGGTAGAGACACAGTGATTGTTTATCAAAGTCTGTGATTTTACTGTCACCTATTGGGAACTGAGATCAATGTTCATAGACTGTGTATAAATGGTGTTGTAAAAAGCTATCAAATATGATCAGAAACTAAGATTAAATATCATGATATTGTCAATCCAAAACATGTTCAAATTGTTCAAAACATAAATTTCATCGTCAGATATTACAATCACAGAGATAAAATATAAACATAATACCTTAATTAAAAACTTGCATAAAGTTTAGTAAATAAAAGCAGGCTGCAAATTTTGGAGGTCCACGAGAATGCGAGTACGATAAATATCTTCCAACATCATACACACATAAGGTCCACAAAAATGGCTGTAGAAGACAGAATAAGTAAAATTATGTAAAATCGGTAAAATAGGTACATATTAAAATACTTATTCTACAATAAGTAAAATCAGTCAAATTAACTTACTAATCACACTGTTGAGGAATATGACGACTATCTGCAACATTGACTAACCACGGCCTTATTGGTCAATCCCCTACATGGTCGTAATACTTTGCAGCTGCAAGAATCACATGAAACATGAATGGTAAACATTTGAAGTGTGCAGCCAACGCACTACCATTGTCTATGCTATGTTGGCTTTCAATAAGAGGATCCACCAATATAATTCTATGTGATTTCAGAATTAAAACACACATGACCCAGTGGTTGCCATCAATATTACATGGGAAACATACCTACAGGAAATTGAGACAGCTACAATTTAAATTTTACTGATATAAAAGGTAAGTAAATGACATTTGATGCTAATACCATACTTACAGTATCGAGTTCCCACCATGGCGGGCATTTAAAATCCCCATAGTGACGGCCATGCACAAGCTCAATCCAATTAGGCTGACATTCCAGGCTCATGATTCCTGCAGGTGAATTTAGAGCCTCCTTCCATCTGTATGTTAGCTGGGAAAAGAATATGGTACACAGGATAGTAGATTTCATTTTCTGATTACCATACACATTTTTCAACGTATAGGTAAAAGCATCAATGTCTGTCCCGACATACCAATACTTTGGTTGCAGGCTATCAGATAACAGTTTGCTTTTAATGAAGTGATGATCCACATGCCGCCTGAAAATAACACGTAAAGAAAAATGGATTAGTTGTAACACAACTAAGATTATAATTCACATTCTGTGAATATGAGTTCATAGAATGTGAACTGTAATCACAACATGTGAATATTACTATAGAATTCATAAACTATGAACTACTCACACTATATTCTTCTCCTGTTTAATAAAATTCATAAACTCTTCATCTCGAGCCATTATTCTCTTTGAAAATTTTCTTTCTAGAATTGGGAGGAACCTCAGACAAGCATCAACAAAGACAGGCTCCGCACCTTATGGCCAATCCGGTTCATTCACATGGCGCTCAGGTGGACCAATACTAGAACAGAATGAGCTCCTTCTTAGCCAATTGTTCTTCCTTGTCATCCTCACCCCAACTTCTTCATCTGAAGTAACCTGCTCAATATCTTTTCCCTTATCACAGTCTTTATTTTCTGAAACCTTTTCTCCAGCACCCCCATCTCCTTCTCCTCCTTTATTTTCCTCACCCTTATTATCCTCAACCTCATCTCCTTTTGCTCCTTCAAAACAATCACTACCATCAGGTTCAACTTTGTCATCCCTTTTGCCCAAGTCTTCTTGCTCTACCCCCTTATCATTACGGTCTCCATCATTTTATTCTCTTTCTTTCTCTTGCTCTTTCTCCTTTTCAATCTTCTACTGTTGGCGTGTCATCACACGCCCACTTTTCTGCTTCTTACTTGTTGTAGTCGTCCTCTTTTTTTTGTTTCTTTTCCTCTTCCTTATAGATTCTATAGCCTCTGCCAGAATCTTCTTTATCTCTTCAACTCGATGCCAAAGAAATTGTCTATCATTCTGGTCATGGGATAACCATACAGAAAATTATTCACAACCAAAACACAAAAAAGCTTTTGACAATCAGGGAATGAAAGCTTTTTTGACCCATGTAGACTCGCCATCACAATATTTCCACAAACTGCTCCCTTCTTCTTGTCGAAAACCCTTAAAAACAAGTTGTCCTTTGCATGAGACTTGTCTTTTGGCTGCTGCGTGTCATCAACATTCGTCTCCCCAAATTTCAATCCTGTTATCACGGAAAACTCTTCTTTGCCAAATCTGTGCAGCACATCGTTTAACCTCAAACCACATTTCATCAGACATTTGGCCTTGAACAACTACTTCATGTGCTAGTAATATCTACAACAGATTACCTGGAATCTGCTAGCGCTTGTATTCAGCAACCCGGGCACACTCAAGGAACTGCCTAAATGGACTACTCATAAAAAATTCAACCAATTTTTTGTGCTTCTTGGACAGTTTACCCATGCTATTGAATATCTTGAATGAAGAAAAACAATTCACACGCTCTCTGTCTATCGCCTCTGTCCATCTCCTCCTGTACACACTTTCCTGAAAATTGTACATGAATGAATCACAACTAATGAAATGTATTATTTAATAACTACACATTCAGGTTGAAGCTAATCTGAAGTAAGAACGAAAGTTGAAAGAAATACACATGTCTACGAATTAAATACATTAATATGAAAAGAAAAACCCACATACTGTGAATATAGTTCACAGATTATGAATATATATCACGAAACGTGAATATTATTGACAGACTTGTGCATAAAATATGAACTTATATTCCAAAGATAATCAAACACTTTAAAACAATCATTACTCACATTGAAAATAAAATCAAAAGCATTTTATAAAAATGGAAGAAAAACAAATTTAAACAATTCATAAACAATTAACCATTCCTCATATTGAAAACAAAATAACACTAAACAATCACACCAAACAATAGTCATAAGATTTCACTCAAAACTATAGTATTTCACAATGAGTTAAGGTACACAATTAAAACTACAATTACTATTCTAGCAACAGTGAATACAGACTGTGAATGTTATTCACACACTTCTCAAATTCGAAAACAGATGTCATTTGACATTAACCACCAAAATGCAAATAGTAGACAGCACCAGAAAGTACAGAGCAACAAACTAAATTAAAAACCTAACCCTAAGTAACACTTTTTGCTAATTGTACACAACAATACATGAACAACTAACACAAGTACAAGAACACATGCAAAATAAACCACTACACGGCACTATAAGAACCAAAAAGCAACAAGCAACTCACCTGAGATGCCATGAACCCTTCTAGAACCCTCAACAGTGTTCAATCTGAAAACAAAACCAATACAGACTCAATTAGGAAAGGTGGTGGCGAACGACGACCAACAACGAGCAAACAAAAACTCACCTTAGACAGTGATGCTACCTCTACGAAGCACCGATGAAATGTGATGGTCGATTGCGTCCAACAATGATAAAGCTTCGATGAACACAGGCAAGAAGAGTGGTGGTTCTGCTTCGACGAACACAGAAAAGTAGAGATGGGCGTTCAGCGGGTTTGCTTCGACGAACCAAGAAATAGAGAAGATAAGACAAATGTGGGTCGGTGGTTTCAATCTGTGAGACAAAGGTCTGGTTTTAATTTTGAATTGAAGTTGAAGGGGTGAGATTGAAAGATGTGAGCAATGTTTGTGATTAGGTGAATAATGTGATTGAGGAGAAACGGTTTCAAATACATTTTTAAACGTTAGTTTTTGTAAGAGTGGTATTTGTGGAATTTCCTATTTTTATTATATTTATTTTATATTTTAATAATATATAATGGTAATTTTGTAAGTAAAATTTAATTATAAGGGCAATATTGGAAGTTAGGCTTATGTGATGAAAACAAAGTTTTAAAATGCTTAGATTTGTATAAATTTCAAATCAGACCTATTATTGTATTTCAAACTTTTGGTGACCCATTAGGAGAAATTTTCACTTAAATATACATTTATTGCAATTAAAAAATATGATATATATATATATATATATTATAGATTTAATTTTAAATTTATTCAAAGTTTATTCGCATGCATTTTTTAATTCATTCTCCCACTTTTACGATTTGTTTAAAAATAAATTATTATCTATTCTTTTATCACATTATAGATGATGTGTATGGGAAAAAAAATCATGAAAATAATCTTCTACTCTAAATACCTACCAACACAGGTTTGTCCACGTTCATATGAACAAGAATGGGCTTCATTTGAATTGGTTGTGGATCTTGTCCTGAGCAGTTATCCACAACTATTCTTTTATGCTCCACTTATTTTATTTATATCATATAATATACTTAAAAAGGATTTTTAATAGAAATTAATATTTACTTATAATGCTACATATTTTTTTATTTTTATTTAAGGTTAAATAAAATTTAGTACAAGATGGTAAAAATAAATAAACAATCAACAAATGTAGTGGCGGATTTTGTCATTCCTATTGCATAGAGAGTTCAAATTACTATCGGAATAAATATTATACAATGTATTTGTAAGTATTTAAAAAATAAATAAATAATATATATTTCATAGAAGTAAAATTGGTACGATTTATAATTTTTAATAGCTTTTGATTTGTTCTATGCCTGATTGAACTTATTTTGGTTTCACTATTTTATCGCAAAATTATCTAAATTTGAAATTGGCCCAGGAATGAAATTTTTTATTGGGCTATGGAATTTCCTTGGTGTTGGGCCAAGGCCTTTTAAAGCAATCATCAACTGAGACATTGAATTTTGTGGAGAATCAACTCCCACTATGATCCACCACTTTTACTTTTTATTTTTAAATTTTAATTAAGTTCCTTTTTTATATTTTTAAGTAATAATTGTTAATTAAATTTACGTATTTAGCCATAGCTTAGTAATAAAAATATTTTGTAGGATTTTTTTTTTTAAATATCCATATTGTACTGTAGGATCGGATACCATTTGAGTCTGTTCGAACTTCACCAAAATTAAATCAAAATCGAATTACTCGATTTTTTAATATTTAGAATCGAACCGATTCAAATAGAGGAATAAAATCAATAAGTGTTATTGGATCGGTCCGATTTTACTCTATTTGAGTTTTTTTTTATTGGGTCTAATAATTTGATTATATTTTATTTAGAATTAATTCAATATTTCAAATTAACACTATCATTATATACCCCATTCAATTTATATAATATTATTATGAGAATTTTTTTTATAGACCATAAAAAGTTTGTATAGGTCATTTTTGAAAAATTTGTAAAATTAAAATTTGTTTTTCACTCCATAGATCATTCACAGCTGTGAGCCTAATTTAGAGACTGTGAGCGTAATTCACCGCATTTGTGAATTGAAAATTTTCAGAGATATTTTTGGGAAACTTGGCCTTACTGAAAACTAAATTTTTAAAAGTCTGTTTTTATATGTTTTTCAAAACAAACCTATAATTGTATTTTAAATTTTAAAAAGCTCATTTAAAAGAATTTTCGCTATTATTATTATAATATATCGATAGCATCGAAACTATTAAATCCTATAATATTTATCTAAAAATAAATTTTTCAATAATAATAATATATATATATATATATTTTATAAGTATTCAATTTTTATCTTAATTGACTTTCCATATTTATATATCTATTCTCTGATAGGTATTCAATTTTTTTAAAAAATAAAAATTAAAAATTAAATTCTTAGACGCAGTTGTTGGCCCACCCACTTATGCAAGCAAAGCAAAGAAAACACACATCAACCCAATGCAAGTCTTTATCTCTTCCAGCTAGAGTAGGCCTCTTTTGACCCAAATGCAGGGAATATTCGTCTTCCATCTTTTAAATTTGGGAATTTTTTATTTTAAAAATATTAATTTAAATTTAATTTGATATAATTAACTTTTATGATTTTTAATTTAATTTATAGATTCACAAGTTCATTATGAGAAAAAATATATATAAATTATATTGTTAGTGACAAAAATAAAAATATTATGGAGTATATTTTATAAAATTAATTTTTTTAAAAATTTATGTAACTTATAAAAAATCTAACGTTAATGATTTTTTTATTTATAAATCAAAATATTAATTAAAAAAATAATTTTCTTAAATTTAAAATAAAAAAATAATACCCATATCATTTTAATTAAAATTTGATTATATTTTTATTATTTTTTATTTTTATTAATTTTGTACTATTTCTTAAATTTTTATATATAAATCTATTAGTAGAGGTTAGGGAAAAAATTTAAAATTATTATGTAGGTGCTCATAATTTTCTTTAAATAAAAAATGAAAATTAAAACTAAAATTATTTGACATAGACACGGATATTTTCCTTGGACCACTCGTATGTCGAAAATTGAACACGACCAAACATCAGAGAAACTTATTAGATTTATACATGTGTCTAAAACAATTCACAAATGTCACGTGAAATTTGTTGTATTTACACTGCATGTCACGTGAACATTATTGAACAGTAGCTGTGACTTTTTCTAACAAGTTGTTTTCAAACACGAAATATTTTTTGTGGCTCTCATTCAACCATATTTTTTCATTAGATTTGGTTCAATTTCTGCTGTTTGTGTTTGAAAAAAGACAATACAAAACAGAATAAATGATTCCTTGGAATTTTATAGCGGGTAAATTCTCATCTTAGTGAAACAAATGCCATATTAAGACCCATAAATATATCTTTATTTTTAAATAGAATTCTATATATATATAATGCGAATAATAAATTAATCAAATGAAATTAAAATATTGCCAAATTGAAGATGTAAACATCAAAGTGCAAGAAGCAGGACCAAGTCAAGCAAGTTATTTATACACATGAACAAATCACAAGCATAACAAAAAGACTGATATTTGAAAGACAAGTGGAAATGTAGAAGAAACCAAACCACACACAACACAGCTCTCACTTTCTACAAACTACTTGTTTCTTGTACTCTACTTTGTCTTTATCACGAACCTTCATGAAAACACCTCAATTTTTGTACATTAATAACTGCTGATATTCATGCAAAATATCTTTTTCTTTTCTGCTCAAATCAGCTTTTGCCGATTAATAGTCGGAAAATGTTGACCAAATTCCTCATCAAATAAAGTAATATTAAAACGTGGTTGGATTGAAATTCAACAACAATAAATATTTTCAAAAAATAATTTAAAAAAATCTAATAAACCCACCCCCACCTCACATTCATTTAGTGAAGATCAAGTAACTTAAACTAGATTAGTTGACATGTGAATGCTATAAATGTATAAATCTGTATATAGTAGAGGTTATAAAGTGAACCATTTGTTTGCGTTGAATGATTTCATGTTTCATTTTCAATTCGGTGTTGTAACTAAATTTAAGGATAGACCACAAAATGCTTTGAACCTGTGTTGTCCATACACGTTTACCTGTCTTAATTGGGTAGTGAAAACAACATTATCCATATTTTTGTTTGATAATCATAACCTCATACAAATTTAAACAAAATTTAATCTCGAATTAAGTTTTTAAATATTTTAAATAAAGATTTAGACATTAACTAAAGAAAAATTAAACGTCTAAATTAAATTTGTCGGTTGTATATATAATAAAATATTGAAGTAAAACAACTAAAAAAGAAAATGAGAAGATGACGTGAACCAAATCCCAACAGGTATACCATACAGCGTGGTCGGCACCGAGTGTCGCTCTCTTCAATTATTTTAATTTTTAATTAAAATATATAAAATTGTTGAATATTCTAGAATGATCCGATCTGTCAACAGAGGGTATTGAATTGAATAAAATAATTGCGTCATTAAGCTGCTCCCTGATTAAAATAATATAGGACATGACTCTCAGACTATCAATCCAATTAAATACTACAGCATATAGAGTAGAGGATCATGTGATTTTGTTGAAAGGGAGCTAAATTACGACCAAAATCAATAGTTTTTATATTTCCTAAATAAAATAAATTATTTCAGTTTTATTATATTTTTATTTAGTTTATGAAAAATATTTTATTAAATTATTTAATATTTTTCACAGATACTTCTAAAATTTTATGAAAATTTAAGTTTTTTTCAAAAATTTTCTTTTATTATAATTTATTTGTTTTAATTCTATTATCAAAACAAAAAAATATTACTATTTTAAAAAAAATTGTATAACAATTCAAAATTTTAATAATAAAAAAAATAATTAAAAATAATTTTTTTTTCATATTTTTTTCTTATAACCGTCCATGGATTATTATTTAAACTTAACTTCGGAAGTTGCACTTAACTTTAAAATACAATTTAAAAATTTTTAATAATGTAACAAAATAATTAAAATAATAAAATAATAAAATAAAAATATTTAAAATTATTTTCTATATTTAAATAAAAATATATTGAATTCAACATAATAAAAATAATAACACAATAATTTTTAAAATAAACAAATAAAATAATAATTAAAAAAAATTATTTAATAAATTTTATAGAATCAAAATTTTAAAAATAATATTGACTTTTACCATTTTTTTAAATTTCATTTCAATTTTATCGACAATCTCTATTCAACAAAATTAAAACAAGAATATTCCATATAATCTAATTTTGACATGGAAATTGCCTCTAATAGCACACTAATCAGAGGCAACACAACTCAAAAAACACAACACAACTCAACAACGTTAATTACCATCTATATATATATAATTTATGACGCAATAATTAAATATCATTTCCCCAGCAAATAAACAACACGTAAACAGCGACAACTACATATTCTCTTCCCTCCACCTTCATTCACCAAAAATAAACGCGCACAAAACTCCTCTGTTTTCATCTCTCTCTTCTTCACCACCCTATAAACAAATTCAATCCCATCATCACAAATCAAAACAAACACCCACAAACAAAAAAACAAAAATAAATAAAAATAAAAAAAACAAACCTCCTCCATCTAATTCGCTCTCTTCTTCCTCAACCAAATTCATCAGACATATAAAACCAACCAATCAATCTCTTCTCGTCCAATCCGACACCGGTCTCTGGTTCTAACGTCTCCCGTTATGCCAGAGATCGAAAATCTCCCAAACGAAAACGCCCTCTTCGGCAAATACGAAATCGGCAAACTCCTCGGATGCGGCGCCTTCGCCAAAGTCTACCACGCGCGCGATGTCCGTACGGGACAAAGCGTCGCCATCAAAGTCATCAACAAAAAGAAAATCAACGGCTCCAATTTGATGTCGAATGTCAAACGCGAGATCACCATCATGCGCCGGTTGAACCACCGTCACATCGTGAAGCTCCATGAGGTTCTCGCCACCAAGACGAAGATCTACTTCGTCATGGAGTTCGTCAAAGGAGGCGAGCTTTTCGCTAAAGTCGCCAAAGGTCGGTTTAGTGAAGATCTCGCGAGAAAGTATTTCCGTCAGCTGATCTCCGCCGTCGGTTATTGCCACGCGCGCGGCGTGTATCATCGGGATCTCAAACCAGAAAATTTGTTATTAGACGAGTTTGGGAACTTGAAAGTTTCGGATTTCGGTTTATCCGCGGTTTCGGATCAGATCCGAACCGATGGATTGTTACACACGCTTTGCGGCACGCCTGCTTACGTGGCACCTGAGATTTTAAGTAAAAAAGGTTATGACGGCGCTAAGATTGATATATGGTCATGTGGTGTGATTCTGTTTGTTTTAACGGCAGGTTATTTACCGTTTAACGACCCGAATTTGATGGTGATGTATAAGAAGATCTATCAAGGTCAATACAGGTGTCCCAAATGGATGTCGACGGATCTCCGACGGTTCTTATCCCGACTCCTGGATACCAACCCGAAAACCCGGATCACACTGGATCAAATCCTCCGTGACCCGTGGTTCCAAAAAGGCGGATTGGAGCAAATCAATTTCTTCGAGGAAGATGTGGAAGCCGTTAAAGAGGAAGAGGAAAACAAATACAAATCGAAGCATCTGAACGCGTTCGATTTAATCTCATTCTCAGCCGGGTTGGACCTATCCGGACTATTCGACCCGATGAGCGACGGAGTCAACGACGGAGAGAGATTCGTGCTAAAGGAATCGATCGAGAATTTGATGGAGAAAGTGGAAGAGTTCGGAAAAGACGAAAACTGTCGAGTCAAGAAGAGGAATGAAATGGGAGTAGAATTGGAGGGGCAAAATGGTAAATTTGTGATTGGTGTTGAGGTTTACCGGTTAACGGAAGAGCTGGTGGTTGTCGAAGCGAAGAGAAAAGCCGGAGTGGATAGCGGTGTGTGGAAGAATAAGCTCCGATGTTTGCTGTTGTCTCGACCGGAACAAGCTGTTGCCGGTGACCTTATTAATTTCAATTAATAATTGTTTGTTTGTTTGGATTTTTAATAGTTTGTTAATATTATTAATACGTTCGCTGAGTTGTGTACATCCAACGAGAACTATTGTGATATTAGATTATTATGGTGGTGTTGTTTATGTAGGTGGAGTATGATTTACCTACTTTAAAATAAAATCGGAGACAGACCGGATTTTTTCCAAAGTGGATCCGGTTATTGTCGGATATTATATGTAATTTGTACATGTACAGAAGTGATTGATACTAATGTACAGCTTTATCTACTTTACTGTTTTCTTCTTCTGGTGTTATTTACATGTGATTCCATTGAACACTACAGAACACATATTGTTTATGATTTATTTGGCAGAAGTTGAATTATTGTGGGGTAAGGATGTACTGGATGCGTATGCTAGTTGTTGGGTTAGGAATTTTATTGTGCTTGTCAAGTTGGAGATTGATTCCATTTGAGTTGATTCGTGGAGTAATACTCACCGTTGTTTAAAAGACAAAAATAAATTAAATATATGGAAAAAAAAACATTGAAAAAAATTAAAAAACAATTATGTGAAGAAAAGAAGAAGCTAGCTAGAATCATGACTCGAGATCATTAACATGGGAAGAAAAGAATCATTTCTAAAGCAGATTGAGATATAAGTTATAACTATTTGATTGGTTAATTTATTTATTTATTTTTAACTAATTAATTATTCTGTCATGGATATGAATGCTGGTGAATCTTATTAATCAATAAACTTCAAAGGTATGCTTCACGATTGTTATCATAACAAGCCACTCCTAAACCACTCTTTCAATCATCATTAGGGAAATTTACTTTTCAGCCCAGTTTTTTAAATATTATCAAAAAATCGCCGCTTTTGAAAATAGTTTAAAAAATACTCACAAAAATTTGTGTTAGTGATATTTGCTGTGCTGATAGTTATTTTTCGTAACTTCTGTAGAACGAAGATTGTAATGACATTGCTACTCTTATTAGGTAGATGATTGATTTTAAAATTATCGATTGTGATTCGACTACCAATTCATAACCAAATTTTGAATATGAGAAATTACTTAATTGTCCATGCAATCTAAAAAAAAATATCTTCAGTATAAACTAACCATTGTACAACGGTAAGAAAGCTTTTTAAAGAAGCTAAATTGATCTCCTACCTAGACTCTCATGCTCAAAATAGAATAACAACTGAAATTTTTATTTTTGTTTTATTTGCTACTGCTGATCAAAGTAGAAATAGCATGTGCACAGTGCAAGCAAAATAAGTACCAATTTACTTCATCTTTTTCTCAATCTAAATCCAAAAAACTATCATAAACTTCAACTACAGTATTAAGCACAAGAAGTGACAACTGCTCACGATAATGAATAGAAGATTTTATAGCAATTATCAAGGAGGAAAATGCATGAACAGTACATCAAATTCATGATCAGGACCTGCTATTATGGTATGAAGGCATTTGTAGGAATTTCAGAATGAACAACACATCCTATTATGTTATACTTTAACTGTCGTAAGTGTAAGTATTTCAGGTGGTTTAAACCATATGATGTAGAGCTCAACATTGCTCATGTTTATTTAAACAATAATGCTGATGGAGGAAGCATGGAGAATAATAATGAAGGAAAATGACTGCCCTAGATATGTTGGATGTAATAATGGTTGTGTTCAGCAGTGGGATGATTTTCATTGTTGTGATATTAGCTTCATATGTGTTTTATGCTACCACTAACTAAACATATTTCATGTAATGATACATATAAGAAATTATAAATGTAATGCTCATTTTATGTCTTGTAATCGACAAATATAATATCATCTATGCAGTTTACTACTCTAGATGTATATTACCAACAGTGCAAATTCAGGACAATATGAGTTGGTAGTTTAGTACAACATAGTAGTCACAAATAGAAGTAAATTTGAGCACATACATAAGATATCTAACAAGACCAATATAAAGGTTTTAACATTCACATATCAAAGTTTGCACGAATTCATGATAGTCGTATACCAAATTAGTAACAACCTACCTTCAACTACAATAAAGCTGATAGATTAATGCTTCAATAACAATATTCTATTAGGCAAAATATCAATCAAACTATATGGTAGTACTCCAATAATCCAGTGTTGTGAAGTAATTGAAATGTAACCATGGACAAAAAATAGATGTTTGTTGAGTAGAAGGCCTAGTTGTAATACTAGTTTACTAAAGTTTAACAAAAATATAGTTAGCCTAAATGTAGCTTATCTATTTTAGGTGCCTAAATCCAAAATTAGGTAGGAGCTTTGTGTTCCACTATATTTGACTTGAAAATATTCCTACATATAATAAAACCCTTAATACAACTACTTTTAATAAACAAGTCCGAAATCTAACCTTTAGAATGTAACTTGGAGGCTTTTTCTTTTACTTCTCTTCATAAACAACCTTTTCTTTGCCTTTGGACTTACTCATTCTTTGAGTTTTTGGTGTAGTGCGATTATCAGCTTGATTTATTTGAGTAGCCATTTGACCATGAGCCGATTCTCTTATAATGATTCTAGTTGGCCTCCCGCTTGATTGAAGATTTTTCTGTTGCAATACCAATGATGCAATTTAGTTACATATAATTATTAAGTAAGATATAGCCATCAAAATTCATATTATACCTTCTCATTCCTTAGGTTTTCTGATTTTTTCCATTGACTTCTCATTAGTCTTAACAGATATCTGCACTTCACTTGCAGATGTATTGGGCATTGCCCTTTCCATTAAAGTCTTCACCTATCACACAGTAAACAATAATAGCATAACATATAAAATCAATTATATATCATAATATTAATGAGTAGTACATGTACAATCTTTTTTTTAATTCTTTTTTGGTTCCATCAAAATTTTCAGGGAAACTCTGTCTGTTATGACCACTTTGATGATAAATAGAGCAAGTTATTTGTCCAATCCTAACTCTTGATGACCCCTCACCTGCTTCTCTTAATTGTTTTTTCTTTGACTTTCCTGGTTGGGACTCCGTTACGAAATAGTTGTTTGCCCAACTTTGTTACAAAATGCGTTGAAACTCCTACGCAATTGTTCATTTGACATCATCCTTTCAGTAGCCAACTCACTTAATTTATCAGTTGACTCTTCTATATTTCTATTCAGTATTCCCTCCCCTAACTAGTTATTGATCTTAACAACATTCTCAATAGATGAAATCTAATCCATATTGGCGTTGACATCATGTTTCAAATCTAAATAACCATAAATGTCTACTTGATTAGGTTCCCTAACCCTTCTCTCATCCGCATGGTTGGCAATATGTGTCCATATCTCATCCATAGACATGTCTTTATCACAATCTTCAAAGCAAACTGGACTAATACACTACACATTTTTATCACATATTGTATCCCTACTAGATTGACCAAAATATTGCACAGAACTATTAGAAAAAAAGTTAGAAAGCTCCACTGTCAAGAGGTTTATTGCAAATTTCAAACACCATCTTTCTCAAATCTCTTCCAGCAAACATATTTACAAATTTAAGTAACTCCATGTCATTTGCAATGGATACTTTAGAACGAGACCATGGTTTATGCAAGAAAATATCATACCGTGTCAGATAAATTAAACCGTCATGGAGTATGATTCCAGCATGATAGAATAAACCCAACAAAATGAAAATAGAAGTTGTATCTCTGATGATCGAGCCTATCTCTAGTGCTTCATCACCAACTAAATAGAACACTAGTATCTTAGAAGTGGATATTTTTCAGAACCTATAAAAGAAAGACTGATTATTGATGTAATTAAAAAAATTACGATACCTAACAATCATAAAATGTGTAATGATGAAAAAAAACTAAAATAAATTTGAACATAAGAATCCATGTACACTCAGATATGAAACTTTTCATAAATAACATGTCAAAATATAGCAATAGATGTCCAAAACAAAATAAACTCATGAGTAAATACATTTGCAAACCATGAAAATTTATAACTAGTAACAGAAAACTTCTTGTACCCATAAATAATAACTATAAACATACAAGAATTATATATCAATCACTTTCTTTCTATGTTTCAAAAGAGTTTGAAGATAATAAGAAAGACCAAACACAGAAAAGTGGTCTATATACAGTCAAACCTCTCTATAAATGCCCTTCTCTATAACAGCAATTCACTATAACGGCTGAATTTCTTTTAGAACCGATTTTTTCAATGTTATTTTAATCCTCTATAACAGCAATTTGCCTATAACAGCAACAACCGTAATTTGAAAAAAAACATTCTGTACAAAACTCATCCTCTATAATGGCCTACTCAAATATAATACATTATTTTTTTAGTAAAATAATATAAAAATTAAAAATTTAAATAACTATTTGTAATTAACTTCAACAAATATATATTTTTTAAATGTTTAATAACTAAAAATATGAAGAAAAATATTGCATAAGTAATGATAATGAATATGATTGAATTTAAAATGCTTCATAATTATAAATAATTAATGAAAATAATTTGAAATATTAAAATTTAGATCATCCGCAGCGTTAGTCTCTGAGGGGTATCTCATCTGACAAAAGAGACTCTGCATGGTCTCTCCGCATTGGATTGTCTTCAAAGTAAGGCAATTGACTATATTTAATTGAAAGTTTAAACCAAAATATTTGTTAATTCAAGCGTACTAGTAAGAGATTAGAATCTTCCAAACAAGCTACCGTAGTAGACTTTTTCCATCATATTTGAATAAATTTAACTTTAAAAATATTTTAAATTATGCATATTTTATTTAGTAGTAATTTTTTTTTTAAAAAAATACTATAAATTTATAACAGCCAAGATCTATGACCTTCATATGGCCGTTATATGCGAATAACAAAAATTCACTATAACAGCTAAAAATTTGTCAGACAAACGATGCCGTTGTAGAGGGGTTTGACTGTAGTAAAACCACAACCATTAAGCAAAAGATTTGGTACACAAATATAATAAAATGAGAAGTTAATCCATCACATTACTTCAAATTAAAGTCCAAGTAAGCACATAAAAATTCATTTCTCAGCTTAATTTACACAAATAACCCATCTTTTCACATATCGATTCAACAAGCATAAAAACTTTTTTAAACTTTAATTAGGTAAAAACCTAATCAACCAACATTGTACCTAGAGTACTAGCAGAAGAAAACTTAGAGTTGACAGACAACAAAGTATTTATATGGAAATCGAACATCCACTATGCAACAATGGTCTCATATATTTGGAATGAAGAAATTGGCCATTTTCAATTAAGTTGGGTTTTGAAATGACGATGAAGTAAGAATCAATGACAAAAATGTCTACCTTTAATAAAATGACAAAAATGACCCTCTCACTAATATTGCAATAGTAATAAATCACGAAGTTACAATATCAGTGACCGTTTAAAATTATTTCAAAACCAACAGTTTTTTTGATAATATTTTTAAAAAACTAGGGGCCAAATGTAAATTTTCCATCATGATCAAGATTGCAAGGGTTAAAAAAAATCCAAATAAATATAATCATAAACAGCTTCAAAATCACACTCCCAATAATTAAAGATTACAAAACTCAACTTGTATAACCTATAAAAAAAAAAGTGATAATAAGCAAAATTAGACTTTTTCAACTTTTTTATTTTAGTTTTAGACCGGCTCTAAATTTTTTACACTTTTAAATTTTTTTATAAAAAAATTGTAAAACTAAACTTTTATTTTATTTTATTTTCAGAAAATGAGCTTCCCGGTATTACTACTGGGAAGTAAGTGTGTAGTACCGGAAAACTGAAATTCGCTTTCCGGTACTACACATCGGGAAGCTGGTTTGAATTTTGCCTGCTTCCTGGTACTACACATCGGGAAGCTACTGAATATGTGTTTTCTCGGTATTGAAGGATAAAATGGTCATTTTGATTTTTTTTTTTTTGTAAAAAAAAAAATTTTAAAAAAATTTAATTTTATAAAAAATTTAATATTAGTCTAAAAATATAATTTTTTTTAATAAAAAAGTATAAAACCCTAAAAAACACTTCCACGATTCTTGCTAGCCACAAAGCTACTTTTTATAGGCAGTGGTGAGTCCATGTATGATTTCATTTTGTGGACTTTCAATGATTGAAAATAATTGCAAACAGTATCATCAAATCAAAAGCTAGGTTAATATTGGAGCATATTTTAAAGAGTCGAATACCCGCATATCCAATCGGGTCGGGTCGGTTTTGAATTTGGGTTAATAAGTTGGGTTTAAATTAAGCGCCAAGTTGAAAGTAGTCTTTGTGAGTTTGGCCTGGTATGCAAATACAACACTAGGGCAAATGACTCAACAAAATCTACCTGCTTTCGACGATACTGGTAACCTCTGTTATGCTTAGATGGTCATTTGAGGTTGTGTTCTTTGTTTTCATTCAGTTGTACGTTAGTGTTGTTGTCTCAGCTTTCTTTTTATACTTGTTTGCTAAGTGTTTGTGTTATTGCCTAAATGAGTTTCATTTCACTTTTTTTCTGTTGAAGTATTTGTTTTGTTTCATTTTGTGATTTTTTTATGACTGGTTGTTACTGCTAAGCATTTAATGTTGCTGTGAAATTGTTGTTATGTGGCATTGAGGATTAGTCTGCAATGTGTTTGTTGTATTGCCTAAGGGAAATTGGAGTAGATGTAGAATGATTTTATAGTTTCGTTTTGTTGCCGAATGGTTATTTGTGTTAGATAAAGGGTTTGTATTGATGGAAAATGATCATGTTCTGTGTGAGGTAATGTGAGGGTTGCGTGCTTGAAAGTTTATGTCTACATTGTTGAGTTGGGTTAAGATGTTCTTCTGTTTATTTTGATTCAGGTTTAGCGGTGTAGTTTAAGCAAGTGGGTTATTCTCAAGGTCAACCATTTGTTTCTGGGGTTTTGAGAATAGAGTGGTTGCATTAGTTGAAATGGGTGGAAGTACAAAAGAAACAACTACTGATATTGCTAGTTTGAGACACAAGGTCGGTAAAAAGCTCAAACTATCAACTGGGAAGTCAAAGAGATACAAGGAAGATGATAAAAAGAGTCAGTTTGATATCGAAGATTCTAAATCATACAAGAAAGATAGTGATGGGAAGAAGGTTACAAAAGCCAGGAAAAAAGATAAAAATTTGGGCGAAGGTCAAGAAGACAGAGAAGGAAGAGCTCATGGAAAGCATAAACCTTTGAGTTCAGATGGGAAAAGGAAGAGAATTTATGCTGAAAAAGATATGGACATTGTGGGGAATATGTATGATACTGAGGAGACTTATAAAGAGAAGAATATACATAAGAAAGGACATAACCGTGTTAAAGATGAGCTTGGTAGAGTAAAGAGCCCTGATAAGTCACGTTCCATGTGGGTTTCTGGTAAATCGAATAATGGTGCTTCAAAAATTAAAAATGGTTCACATAACAAAGATGCAGTGAAGCTTTCAGAAGTTTTGAGTAAAAAATGGACAGGCAAAGTGAAACAGTCAGATGAAGTAGATAATGGTAGGAGCACTACCTCAAAGAAACATGTTAAAAGCAAAGTGATCTCGGATAAAAACGCTAGTACAACTCAGTACAAGTTCTCTGAGGTATCAACTTCAAAATCCTTAAAGAACACAGGTAGGGACAAGAAAGGGTTAGATGATTCTAACATTATTGATGAAAAACCAAAGAAGAAAAAACGGGTGATCTGGAAAGAGCCATATGATATCTCAAACAAGAGGATAGATGACGGCTTAGTCACCGATGGTTAGTTTGTTATCAAATTGTCCCTTTTCTGAAACATGCAATGGGCTGTTTTCTTTATAGCATGAATTTTGTTTGCAATTGCTCATAAATCAATTCATTGTGTTAGTTATATATCTAATGTCCATTTGTTTTCTTTATCTATATGTTTCTCAGTTAGTGCTAAAGAGAAGAAAGTTGAGGTGGAGAAAGATGCAAAAATGTCAAAGAATGCAGAGTTTCGTGCTATAAAACCTAGTCCTTCTATCCTTTCCTTTGTGGAAGATAATGTAATTTGTATGAGCAATTGTTTGAGAATTTTGGGCGCTGTTTGATGCCTATTGTTTGTTCCCTGTCTTTCATTAATTTTGGATGTTTCCAATGATAGTTGTTGGGCAGAAGGCGCCCTATTGAGATTCGACGGGCAGGTTACAACATTGAGCTTTCTGCTCCGTTAGACAATATACCCTTATCAACAAGTGAGGAAAGAGAGCGAATTGAAGAAAATGTAAGTTTTCTCTTTCAATCATAATAGTTATGTAAATAAACTGAAGTCTCTTATCTTGTTTTGGTGATAGTGTTACATTTTTGCAAAACACTTTATGCAGATATTTAGGAACAAGCTGGAGTTTTTTGCTGCTGCAAAGGTCTCTTCATCATTTCCACCTCCAAATCTCCCTGAGATTGCTTTTGCAGGTAGAAATATCAGTTGGCTCGTTTTGTTTTGGTTATACTATTCAAATATTCCCAATATTATTAATTTATTTGGTTAACAGCATTGGTCTAGTGTTGCCTCTGAGAAGAATTTGTTTACCTATACTATCATTTTGAAAATTCTCTTTATTAGAAAACATGATGGCTACTGTATTTTCTATCTTAATTTTAGACAACTGCTTCTCCCAATCTTTGAGATTATTGAGTCTAGTTGGAATTTGATGGGCGAAGTCTTGTGTCTGTATTGATTGATTCACACTCCTGGAAGTCGTTGCATAGTTGATTTCTATTAAATAGCTGGTTTATGTTGCTCATGAGGTAGATTGTTTGGAAAAAAAAACAAAAAACCTTTTCTTTGCTTTTATAAATTTGTTTCTCCTATGGAAATGGAACAATATTAAATGGAGTTTTTGTTGTTTAGGGAGGTCAAATGTTGGGAAGTCGTCACTGCTTAATGCACTAACCAGACAATGGGGTGTTGTGCGGACATCAGACAAGCCAGGACTCACTCAGGTGGTTCTCCTTCTTGCAAAATTTGATTACTGCTGTTTAGAATTTCTGTATATAACTGACAATGGCTAGCTACTGTGCAGACTATTAATTTCTTCAAACTAGGAACTAAGCTCAGCTTGGTCGATTTGCCTGGATATGGGTTTGCTTATGCAAAGGAGGAAGTTAAGGATGCATGGGAGGAACTTGTGAGTATTATAGACCGAACATAGCTTTTGTTGTGCCTATCCAATTCCTTTTATTTTAGTGAGGTACTATTGTCGTCTCTCTTCTCACAGTTGACACTTCCACTAAACCCCACTTTTAGGCCCTAAACTTAGAAAATGGATGAACTGACTGTCTGTGGTTCAATTTTGAAGTGCTTGAATAATTGATAGTCTGGCCACCTTCATCACAAACTATAAAATCATTAGAAATTATTGAATAGCGTCTTATGAATTCAACTCAGATGAATTATTTCTGCTCGATGAAAGAAACTTTTCACTTGAATTATATGGGTTGAAAATTACTGTGCCATTTGGGCCTCATTTGCATAATGCATGAAATGATGACTGTCATACAACAAACTATAACTTATCATGTTTTGAATCATAATATGACAGTTGTTGAGTAATTTGCAACTCTATGAGAAATTGAATTGATGTGGGTAGGCAATAGATGCATCAAGTATTGGTTTTTTCAATGAAAGAGGAATACCTTTTCATGTTTATGTTGTCCTTTGCTGTCCTCTACTTTCTGCAATTTGGTGTTATGATATTTAATTATCTTTTTTTAGTGTTCTATGAATGATAATTGAACTATAATTTGTCATTATATGCCAGCTAACTTACAGTTCTGAGAGCTATGATACTTTTAGGTAAAGGAATATGTTGCGACTCGAGTTGGTCTAAAACGAGTCTGTCTTCTTATTGACACAAAATGGGGCATGAAGCCAAGAGATCAAGAACTCATTAATCTGATGGAAAGGTATGGAAGCCTTATGAATAGCTTTTCAATGTAACCTCCAGTGGTGCTTGTAAAATAAAATTAAGCTGTAAATCAATGTCTTTGGGACCGTTGCATCATAGTGTATAATAATATCTCATAGCTCTCCATTTTGCTGCAGTTTTCTTCATACATTAGTTTATCTTTAATAGAATGTGTTTGTTATGAACAATACAGATCTCAAACCAAATATCAGATTGTATTAACCAAGACAGATACAGTGTTTCCAATGGATGTAGCACGTCGCGCCATGCAAATCGAAGAGGTAAATGTTGCCTGTTGCTTGTAGTGTGAATCGTTTGTTCCTAAATCATCTTCACCATTGTGAGTAACTTCATTAATAACATCTTGATTGCAGAGTCTCAAGGCAAATAAGTCTATCATTGAACCTGTGGTAAGAATGGAACATTCTATTTACTTGATATAATATTCTTTGAACTTATTTCTCTATTCAATATCTAAAGAGCAGACTCTTGAATATGTTCTTGTCTTTAGATGATGGTGAGCTCAAAATCCGGAGCTGGTATTCGAAGCTTAAGGACCGTACTTGCTAAAATAGCTAGGTTCGCCAAAATTTAGTTACTAAGGTGAGAATATTTCTTTTACCTGTTCAAATACATATAAGTAGTTCCAGCTGATACAGTAGTTATAATTGCATTTTGAATATGGAGAGAGTGATTGGATAACACCAAGTTATATAGCAGCCATTGGTGGTGGTCCAAATGATGGTTGTCATTGCTGCTGTGTTGTTCAACTTCAGACAGCTACATGAATAGTCACCTCTTCATATTGGAATATTCCTTGTCAGATACTAATGATAATTAAATTTACATCAAATTTTCTTTTTGTTTGACTATTTATTTATTTGAATAGTCTTCATCCTCTTAAATTCAAATAATACCTAACATTGCATGTACTTAGCTTTTAATTAGTTAAGTTTAGCTGAACCTTAATATATAAAGATAATGTCGACGAAGTGGTGTTTGGTCTATTATTATTTCAATTGCGTTGAAGATGAAGAGGAGATGAAAGATGTATTCGCTTAATTATTTTCATTATTTTTTTTTTTTTATATTTGTTTAGTGCAAGTCTAATGTCAAGTAGTAGGTATGTAAAGTGTATATATACAATGGCAATAGGACATAAGTCAAACAGATGAAGACAAATACAATTGCATTTGTATCCAATGACAGCTTTTTATGTAGTGCAAAATTTGACAAACCCAATGTGTGGAAAAATATTGCATGTGTTACATTTTCTTGATAAATTTAGGATAAAAGCAGTGGTGGACCATTATTGAGTAGAGAGGCTGCTGCTATTTTGTTACTAAAGAGATTTGTCGGATCCAATCAAATTTAATCACACCCTTTTATTTTCTTCTGTCCACTTATCTAGTGGCCTCCTAATGCTTGCTTTTTATCTACACTAGATTAAGGTCACAAAATTCAGAATATAATAATAATAATTTTAAAACTTAAAACCAAAATTTCTTTGTTCAATAACTAATATAATCATATTTAAATAAATAAATATATTTATTTATTTATGTTTAAATAATTTATAATTAAAATAAAATAGAACTATCATTAGGGATGGTAACAAAGCGGATGGATTTAATGTATCATCATAATATATTGAATTAAATAATTATACTACTACTAGTATTCATACCCATTTTTTATGGATGGTAATAAATTTGATACACAATACGCATCAGGCAACACTTCTTTATCTTTCCATTTTTAACACCTAAAAATAGAAAAAGACAATGCCATACAAATGTCTAAATACATACAGAGCATAATATTATCACGCAATATAAGCGAGAAAAAAAAAAAAAAAACAGTTAATGAGGTCAACTATTCCGCCTCGCACCACGTCTCCTTCCCAATAAAGAAATAGAAATGTCTGAACATCCATATTCATTGAAGTCGTGTGTTTCACCCACTCCACCATCTCCATCTTCCTCCTGACCTTTCTCTGAATGACAAATGTGTCCTCTTAGGATCATTCTCATCTTCCTCTCCGCCACTCTCGCTGGATTTTTCGTTATCCGGAACTTCAAATCACAACCCGATAATATTCTCTCCGACGATGCTTCCGTCGACTCCGATAACAAGCCTCAAGACGCCGATTCTTCCCGCTCTCCAAATGGTTCTCTCTCTAAGGTTTCCCCTTTTTGCCCTAATTTTTCTCATTTCTCAGTTTCAATTTTGCTTCCGCATTGGAATCTTTTGTTTCAATTTCGATTCAAGATCGTGGATTTTATCTGGGTTGGGTTCGAATTTGGTCAATTTTCGGAAATTGAGGTTTTTATTTTTATTTTTTATTTTGAAATTTCTGGTTAGGGTTTGGTATTGTTTGGATATTTGGGGATTTGATGTGGGTTGGGTTGATTTTGATCAAAGATTGGGGATTTTATCTGGGTTTGTGTTGAATTCGTTTTAATGATTGATTACTTTATCTGGGTTTGATTAAAGATTGGGTCTTTTGTTAAAAGATTGATTTGGGAGTGCAGGTTCGTGTAGCTGTGGTTTCTGGGTTTTGGACGATTGTGGATATGGGGAGTGGTAAATATTTGTGGAGGCACTTGGTCTCATCGCCATCCTCGACTTCCAAAAGCTCATAGTATGATGTTTTAAGGCTTTTGGTTGTGTGATGTTGTAAGTAACAATTTGTCGAATTACATGAGAGTCATACAAGATCACTTTGTGTTCTATATACGTTACTTTGTGTGTATGAGACTGTAGTTAGCAGCAATAAAACTTCTGATGAATTGTTTGTTAAGGGAGTCTTGAAGTTTGGCTAATATAAATGCAAATTTGTATCTCTCTCTTTTCCTTGTTTTTTTTGCTAATGATTTTGTAACATATAGGTCTTTTGGTTGATTGGTTTGGAAGTATTGTGATTGTTGTTAACGGTGTTCTTTGTACAAATTGAACTGAATCAGTAAATGATTGATTGCATCGTGGATACACTGTAACTACTGCTGTATATGTGCTTAATTCTCAAGTAGAAGCCTGCAATATGTAGAATTTGAGGAGTTTTGTTAAGGATTTCATTGTGTTGTTAAGCATTAGAGTGTGAGTTGCAATCTGGTGAAGCATGACCTGCTGCTGTTGATATGTTCTCTTTGAGCTCCATATCACTTGTTAAATTCTTAGTACAAGAATGAGACATTTATTGTAATATCTAAATCGGAAAATTGCAGAATATGCCCTGTCTAAAGTTTCATAATTCAAAATTAAACTAACCATAATTTTTTTAAGTTTTTCAATCCATCCAACGTTTGCTTCCCAAGACTAAGTGCCTGTTTGGTACGGCTTTTTTAAATAGATTTTTTAATAGTAGATCTTTTAATGATAGATCTTCTAGAAGTAGAGCTTCGAAGAATAAAAGTTTAGGTGTTTGGTTATCAATTAAAAAACTACTTATCAATTTTAAAGTGTTTGGAAATATCACTTTTAAAAGTATTTTAAAACGTTATAATTACTTAAAGGGTATTAGATATAAATATTCACTTATTTGTTAATAGTGGAATATATTTATTCATTAATTGTTATTATGTAGTAATTCACAAAATTTGCTTTAAATTTAAAATTTGGTTTAAATTTAAAATGCAAATTGAGAGTTGAGTATCGAAATATGAAATAATATTTACATGTAAAAAAAAACATATAGTTACCATATATTTTTTCGTTCCATTTTTTTTTTTTTACATGAAACCAATTCAAATGTGAATATTATATATATTTTTAAACTCAATTGAAAAGAAAAAATTCAAGTTACAAATATAATAATAATAATAATAATAATAATAATAATAGAAGATAAAGTTTTATAAAATCTTACAAATTTGTTTTATATAAAGATTTCACAAACTTATATAAAAGTTTTGATTGTCGATTTAAAATTTTAAATTATCGTAATTTTATATATCTCAAAATAATAGTATTTACATGTAAAGAAAGTAAAATAAAGTACGAAATCATGAGTTATATATCATATATTATAAGGGTATAAAAGATATTTTTGTATCTTTTTAAAAAAGCTCAAAAAGATCTACTCGAAGAAGCATCAAATTTGTGTTTCTCTCGGTAGATGATTTTCTGCTTTTTTAAACCCTCAAAAGCTCTACTGCAATTTCTGCCAAACAACCAAAAATAAAAAAGAAGTGCTTTTAGGTTTAAAAAAGCACTTTCAGTCAGTAGACAAGCCCAACCAAACAGGCAAAGCCAAACCTAAGACGTCCCCATAAAGTTTCATATTTATCAATTTGGTATTTATAACGAATTAAAGAAAAAAAGAGGTTGGAAGAAATACATCTGAAATCTTGAAAGAATTTCAGAAAATTTAAGACATTTTTATATAAAAATAAAATTTAAGACATTCTTATATAAAGAGAATGGATCTTGTATAAGGATATTTCATGAATTTAATGATTTCTGTTAGAAAGAGAGAGAACCACCAAAATGTGGCCACCAAATATAAAGAGCCACCGTTTTAAAAGAGAGCCACCAAAACGCGATTACTGAAACATGATACTTAAAATACTAAAATCGAGAGTTAGTCATGAAAATACTGGTAGAAATATATCTACCCAACCTTTTATTATGATTTTCAAGGAGAAAAAAAAAATCATCTTTGGAGTTTCAAGATGAAAACTATGTTGAAATCACAAGAGCTTGTTATTTGGTATAGAGACCGGATATGTTGAGTTTGATCCATCAGCGGTTTAACCTGATTAACAATGATCTGAAACATGCAAGAAGGATTCGAAGACGCTATTTTTCATCCAATTGGAAATGGAGGATGAAATTTTTTCTAGAATTGCAGAAGCGACAACTCTTATCGAGTGCAGGAGAGTCTAAAGCATGAGTTTTGGAGTGATAAAAAGGTAATTATCATGAAGTTACAAACCCTTAGACATGAATTTGAAGCTTTGGTTATGAAAGAGGAAGTTTCTTTCAAGGGTTTCTAATGTCGTTAGTCAACTGAGAACGTATACGTTGTGTTTGGTTCATGTCCCCACCAGAGGAGACGGAGTACAAACATATAGGTCTCTGTCTCCGAATGTGTTTGCTATCCGTCTCAATTTCATTTTGTCTCCGTCTTCGGTGTACAAGACACATAATTTTTGTACTCCTTCAAACTGAGGTACAATTTTTCGGAGACAGAGACAGAAACTAGAAAGTGGAAATTACCCTTATCATTTTCATCAATTTCATATGTGTAACAAGAAGAAAATAACCTTACATCACCAATGTTGGGAGTATATTAAAATTTGGGGTAATTTGGTCTTTTTAACATTTTTTTCAATTTTGTCCCTCTAACCAAACACTATTTTATTCTGGAGATGGATACAAACTCTCAATTTTGTCCACTGCAACCAAACACTCTATTGTCTCCAATTTCCGTATCGTATCGTCACCAATTTTCTGTATTGTCTCCCGTCTCTAGTAGGATCACTAGAACCAAACGCAACGATACTGATACGGTAAGTAAAAAATTGTTGTGAGTAAGGTATTACAAAGTTTAATAATAAAAAAAATTGATCATGTTGTTGTGAGAGAAACCAAAAGACCTCTGCACATACCATTTTGATGAATTAATGTTAGATTTGTTACCATTTTTAAATCATGATCCTTTAGTTCCTTAAGTTTAGGGGAAAATTACTTGTTATTTGCTCTATTTTACTTGCAATTGAATAACCATTGAAATAAAGTATTTTCTCCCGTGTGGGCCATCTTTGGTGGATGATTCTTACTTCAAATGACACGAATATCGAAGCATGTTTGTGCATAAATATTAATACTAATTTTTAAATTAAAAAAAATAATAAAATAAAAATTGAAGGTGATACATTCTAAACACCATTATTCAACATCTTCATTTTCTCTATATTCGTCAAGGCAATAAATGCTGAATGGTATTGATATCTATATCCATTAATAAATAAAATGAAGATATGAAGTATCCTTCACAGTTAGACTCACAAGTCCATAACTTGACAAATACAATGATCTTCTTCATAATTTCACTATCTAAAACCATAAATCTTCATATAGGTGCTTTTACGGAATCTTATCTTCATGTTCAAGTATTGATATATATATTTTTTATGTTAGAAGTAAATAAGAATGCATCATTTATTTTTTATACTTCTTAACTTTGTATGTCATATAAACTTAAGAATGTATTGTGATCACTAATTTGCTGACGTCTTGCTCAAGAATCCCAATATCCTGAATCTGAATGGTTTTAAAAACATCATCCATAATCAACATAAAATTTTCTTTCTAATTTTTTTTTGTAACTCCTAGCATGTACCTTTTCTTCTTTTCCGGCAATTTTATACTTAAAGCACTTGCAATTTTATCTTGGAACGTAATGGCATCCCATGATCGTGAAATAGTGACCCAAATCACTTTTTGAAACTTATAATAAGCTTACTTTAAGATTTTATTATTGATGTGCAACCTGAGAGTTGTCTTATCCACCCCCTCATCCCATAAACTTTAATTTGTTTGACATCATTATTGTCTATCAAGTACTTCCATATTTGATACAAAGTTGTGGTTTGTCTGCTAAGACTTCAATTAGTAAAATTACTCCAACTTGAAGAGATGGATCGATGGCCAAATTGTGAAATGAATTAATCTTTTCATGACATTCCTTAACTTGTTGAATTTTCTTCTCTAACTTTTCTTTGAGTTATGCACAAGAGATGATGTTCTTTTTAATTGGATATTATTAGGTGAATGGGGATGGTGAATCGTAGTTTTAGATTTTCTTAATATTTAGTTCTTGATTTGATCATTATTTTTCTTTGAAAATTAGAATAATGAATTAGTAGTTAATCAAACTTTCATTACTTGGTTGTTCAGATATATTAGGTTTGATATATCTTAATATTTAACTTTCATTAATCAAACTCCCTAGGATAATATCTTTATTACTACTTTAATGTGGTTACTTGAACATTAGCACTCAATTTTGAGTATAGGTGCATATAGAGGTGGAAAATGTTAGGGACAGAATTCAGACTTAGTTGTTTTAGGGATTAATATGTTATAATTTGCCTAATTGTGTTAGGTTATTAATTTTTCTCAACTAATAAGGGGTCTGAGTATTAGCCGTGGGGTATTTATATTCCCTGTTGAAACACTAGACCTATCAGATCGTCTAATTTGAGAGTTAGAGAGTTTTCTTTTCGCGAGAGAAAGAAAAGAGAGCGTGACGTCGCGCGAGCGGTCTGTAACTGTCTATTCGTCACAAAATCGTAGAAGGATCTGGTATATATACATAGCTGTCAAGGTAAGTCAGTCTTTTGTTAGGTTATGGATCATGGATCATTCTGGGTTGTTGGTCGTCATACCTTGTTCTATTTTTGTTTGGTGACTAACGCACGGTTGTTGTCGCCTTTTTAATCTCTAGCGGGAGGCACAATGGAAGAAGTCAACTAGAAGGAGGAGTAAGCTATTCTTGTGCAGTGCTTGTTATGTGCAGGTTAGGTTATTAATTCGTTTTGAGTTTTATAGATTATTTTGCTGGCTGTTGATTATTTTTCTTGCATATGATATGTTTTGTCAGTTGTATGTCATGATTGAACCGAAATCCAAAAGTGCTATATAGGATGACCCGTCTGTTAAATTGCGTTAAAATTGTGTATTCTACTATAACAAAGTAATAAATTATGAATTTGAATGAATTTGACTATTTTGCTATCATACACTATGCTGTGTATAATTTCTGAAATAAGATAATTTGGATAACGAATATTTGCCCTTAGGACAACCTATAGTAGAATCCATGGCATGCTTAGGGATTGAGGTACCTCGCATTAAATAGAGTTACTTAGCTTGAAGTGCCAATTACATGTGATCGGCTTCGGCCATACAAGGGCTTCAACCATATAAGTGTTACTATGATTTGTTCCCATTTTCTCTATATAGCTACTTTGGGCAATATTCGATAAAAGGACTGAACTGGACAATGTGTGTGCTGTTTGATTACATTATGTTCTTGGCTGTTGTGTTAAACTGAAAACTATAAAGGCTATCGAGATAATTGATTGTTTGATTGAATTGGATTAAACGAAGTGGACATGTAATTGTGTGTATTTTCTACTTCTGTCACTTAAAATTACACAGCTTAAGCTAAGATCCGAAATGGATGATAATTTGATAATTTTGAAAATTTTGAACCGAAATTGATACAAAACCCTTCATTAAAAGAGTCCAACTGGTTAGCTAGGCTCTAAACTGCCGAAAGTTGGATATTTGTTAGCATAACCCTAAACTGAATTAACAGTAATTGAATTCGCTATATCTATTGGCTAACTAAGAAAGAGTTCATAAATTGCTAGTTGTAGCTCTGATTAGTGTGATCTATGTTATAGGGAATTCGAGGGAACTCTTAGAGTCTTGCATTGTGTGTTGTCATATCTAGAACCGAGTCTAGAGACATTGCGTGTGGATGTTTGGAACTTGAATTGCTAACTAGACTGTTTATAATGTAACGTAGTGATATTTCCCTTTTGTATTCTTTTTGCTATGTGGAATCCCTGAACGGGTACATGTGTATCGATTGATTAGGAGACGTACCGATTGATTAGGAGATGTATATTATAATATCTGTAGCACGAGTATACATTTGGCGTCCACACTCTTTTTATTGTTTAGACATTTCATGTTTTAAGAACTGTACTAGTTTCTTGGATTTGGATTTGTGGTCTGCTTAATGGTTATTTGGATTTTGTATTGGACTATTTTGGGATATTGTTATTTTTTATATGAATGGAACTTCACTGCTGTTGGCATTTTAAGTAGTGAGATCTTTTAGACTTTTTATTTTTGCACTTGAAATTTCACTGTTATTACTAGAGGTTTTTGTCTACATCATAGCGTCAGACCTTTGTCCTGTTTTACACCACAGTGGGGGTTTGTTATTACAGAAAATGAATCATAATATATGAATTTGTTTGAAGAAAAGAATTCATACTAGGTCTTATCAAATTTATTTCTTATTGTATCGCCTCAATAAAACCTATTCATAAACAAGTTTGTGACATTAAAAATTAAGAATAGTTAAAAGGTTTGAAGTTACTATTTATACCACCAATATACACATTTTTTTTTCGGGAGCCCAAAATTCGATGACTCTAAAGTCAAGTGTACATGACATAAAGAAATCATGGATGGATGACCTTCAAGGGAAACTCCTTTGGATATTTTTCAAGAAAACACGCTAGTGAGAACAAAATTGTAACATTCGTAAATTGGGCCTAGCATTTCTAGCCACTTTGAAGTTTTTGCAAGTTTGTTTTTGAAAATTTCATGACGGAATAACTCAAAAAATAATATTAAGGGCAATGATGACATTAGAAATAATTATTTTGAGATAAAAATTCTAGGATTGAAAATCTTTATTTAATTTGAAATTAAATATTAAAAATTGGTTTTGAACCGAAAATTTATCTTTAAGGAAAAAACATGATTCATTTTGAGGATCCTTTATTCCTAGGTATGCCCATATATTCTACCGAAAGCTGTCCTTTAGGAAATTATTCTCTCTTTAATTATTACTTACCAGTTTAGTTTACCAAGTCCAGTCTGGTTTACTAATTATTTATCTATTCCGGCCAACCTAAGCAGAGCATACACATTCAATTTTAAGCAATCAAAGGCATAATTTGGGTTGAGACACAACAGTACACATATTAGACCCATGCAACAACCAAAAACAGTATAGTAAATAATCTATAGGACTCAAAATAGTTGCTAACCTACAGATGTGTAGAACATAGTGAAATCAGTCTCAACCAATTTCTTCATCCTGACCTTTTGCAGAACAAAATAGGTGTTACAAATAATTCAACTAATTACCAGTAAATACATAGCCCTAATTCGAACAGATTGAACTCTCAACCAAACAGCTAGAACCCTAAACTTTCTATTTCGCACCCTGACCAGAATAACGTGTCTTACCATGGAATTACCAGTTCGCTCTAACTGAACTTAACACCCCATAATCGAATCTTATCTATCCTTTCACAAGAAACCTATTTGTTCCATCTTATGAATCATAGGTGCACTACGAACGCAATAGAAATTCACACAAATAGTAAGGGAAGACTTACCGAAAAATTTCTAATCTCGAATCGGACTCCTCTACCACTGAACCCTCAATTTGCCGAGACCTATACATTACAGACTCTGAATGATCAAAATACAAACTGAACAACAACAAATTTAGGGAGAGAGAGACGAGACTTACCAATGCTCTCCTCGAACTGTGGAAAAAAACTCCAATTTGAAACCCTTGCGATGAAGCTATGAACCCTCTACGGAAAATCACACTATAGACACTCAAAATCGTGATAGAGGGAGTTATGATGAATTCTAGGTTAACTTTGGTTTATATACTATGGAAAAACTAGAAACCCCCCTTAGACTTAGAAAAACACAACACTTGACTCTAAGATCACAAGTATACTAATAACACCCCTAAGATGACCGAAATATAATAACCCTACTACTAGGCCCGAAAACAATTGGTTACAATATAGGTTTACTTGTATATAGTGTTATATTTCATTCATACAGAAGGAAGGAATAAAGGAAATTTTATCTGAGTTCGTTTAAAAAAAGGGATTGAATTTTGATGTAGCTTGTACTTAGTAAATTATGGGATGATTTTCCTTTTATTTTAACTTAGTTTTTTTTTTTATCAAAGCCAAAAATCATTTTATTCTCTTGTTTATATGTTTATTATATTTACTAGAATCTTGTAAAAATTTTTTTACTAGAAATTGAGCTTTGGGGGAGTAGTCCACGTAATTAACTTTACATGATTGTATTTTGGTTCTCACACAATTTTCCAGGGAGTTTTCTACATGCTATTTTTGTTATGTTTGGTAATTGAATTTATTGAGGCAAAGAGCAACACACATTTCTTGAGTTTTGATAGATTTGATATCAAAGCTTTAGGATGTTAGTGTTTTTTATTTTCATTTTTTTGGTTGTTTATTAGAGTGAGTTGAACTGTAGCAGAGAGGGAGCTAATTGTATTTGTTTATTTGATTTTTTAAGTAAGAAAATACGAGGAAACATGGAAGCAAAAGTCATGGTTCATGGACTCCAATAATAACTTTTAAACTCATTTTGTTGAAACTATCTATACGGCAATCAAATCAGATTAACTAATCTAGATGGTCAAAGGTTGAGTCTAATTAAGGATTTTGACCTCCGGGTAGCTTTATATGTTTGTAAGGAAGTTAATATGTGGTTCATAATAGTAATTTTGAAACCAGCTGAGTTTCTTGTGCTAATATGCAGCTTTTGCGGTGAGTATCGTAACACAAATGAATATTGATGCTATATTGGATTCATGCATTTTCTCTCCAATTGGTACTGGCCTTCGCCAGTTGCTTACGAAAGTAAAAAAAACAGACATTCCGATCAAACCATAATACTATTGATATGTGTGTTATTTATTTATCTCTATTTTAGCAAAATGAGAGAGTGATCTTTTTACCTTCGTGCTTATATTGATATGCAACCAACTAAATATTTATGTTGATATGTAGTTAATTAATGAGAAAATGGTCATGTATTTAGGATTCATTCATCTCAAAATATTATTTATTCTAAATGTGTTTGTCACACAATTTTTTTTTTTTTTTTGTATGATTACAGCTAATTTGATTTTGTAAGTGTTCCACTCTTAAAATGTTTCACAGTTTTCACTTTAAAAAATATAAAGGGCAAAATAATCATTTTACTATTGAAATTATTTTTAATATTTATTATTAAATGAAAAAGAAAAGAAGACATGCTCATAATCGCCTTTAAGGTCAAGATCAAGTCAGAATATTATAGGGGTTCTTCTGCAACTTTTCAAAGCAATTAACGGAAAATAATAAAAGTTAACGAAAACCATTTTTTATTTTTCAAATGGGATTGACTATTAGTATCTTTGAAAACAAGTGTTTAAAGTCAAAAGCTTAAAAATCTATTTTATTTTTATAAACAACAACCCATATATTATTTATGCGGGAATATTCCTCATAAATGGATAGTAAATCGTATGTTACTGTCTTGATCACAATGAAAACCAATTTTTACATATATAAATAGTAAGATTCCTTATATGGGGATGGATATAGAATTTTATTTTATTTTATTTTTCTAAGATTTGATTATGAATCACATTAAGCAAATCTATATGAGATATCAAGCTATTTAAACTCTATCTTGTTTACGTATCATTAGAGCCTGAAGAATCCTCATGGTATTCTCCAGGCTCTCACCTATCAAAGTAAAAGTATGTTTTAAAGGAGAATAAGAGACGCTATACAGATAAAAGAAGTGAAGCAAAAGAGGAGATAAAGCTAATATAAGGATTTACACTCTTTTGGTTTGAACACCTTAAGCAGAAGAGGTAGATATTGATCTTAATTAAAATTTAGCCTCTTTTGGTTGGAACAACATATTTACCAAATAGATTAGAAATTATAAAGGTAGATAGTGGTCTTAGTCTACATTCTACCTTTTTTTTTCCTAATCAAATAAAAAATCAATATGTGATGAATGAGACATAACTCAAAAAATTATATCACATTCATCTTAATTTGTAGTTTTAGATATATGAAATAAAGTCCATTCTCCTCTTTTTGTTTTTTGTTTTTTTTTTTTCATAAAATGGATCACAAATATTATAAGTATAATGGTTTAATGTATAAAGAGATATATAGAGAAGAGATACAAGAATTCATGTGGTTCAGTCACATAATTACATCCATAGTTTCATATATTGACCTATACAAACATATGAACCAATTTAATGGTGTTATGATTAAAATAAGTTTCTAAATATGTTTTGAAAAAAAAAACGCTTAAATCTAGTAAATATGTTAAATTCAGATCTTAAATTTAATATATGAGATGAATCTATGTAACTTCATATTTGATGTTATCTTTGTTTTACAGTTTTTATTAAAGGAGGTTGTGAATGATTGATGATATCATAGGAAAGCCTAAACAAAGATCCGAATAGAGATATATCATAGTTGTAATTATATAAATTTAGAAATTAAAATCGAAATCTACTAAACATATGAATATCACATTCATATCATATTAAATCCAGGGATATTCCCAAAAATAAAAAACAACCGCATGTTTGAAGTTTTTCCAAAAAAACCATATTGGTTTTATTTTTCTCCAGTTTACCATTGTCAGGATGAAAAATGATTAAATTTTTAAAAAGGTTTTTTAGACTTCGGTGGAGATCCAAGAGACATGTCAAATGGTGGTGGTCCACCGGCATCTGATGGTTGGACGTAGAAGAAATATAAAAAATAATCAATTTTCTACAATTTTTAATTTCATCAGATCTCCTTCGTTCAACCACCAAGCACCTAGAGACCACCACTTTTAGACTCTTCTTTTGGAGCTCAAATAAAGTCAAAAAGTCTCATTTAAAAATTTAACATTTTTGACCTGATAGTGGCGAAATGGGGAAACATGAAACTGATGTAATTTTTTGGAGAAAACCCCAAACCTTCGGTGGTATTTTGCGATTTACCCTCAAATCTAATTAATCACATATTAACACTTGTAATTTTTAAAAGGTAATCACATAAACTTAAAATACTATGGTTTCAAACCGTACAAATATTTGAAGTTTTTCTTTCAATATCTCAATTATAACGAATCATAGATGAATAAACTATTATCAAAATGAATGTCTAGTCTAGTCTTATTGGATTATACTTAAAATAGATTAAGCCCGACATTTCCATATTTAAGAATGAGTTTCATACTTGATGTATAAGTTTGTATATAATGGATTCATAAGTGGGGTGAATGTAGGGTCCGACCCCTGACCCAGCTGGAACTGCATCGAGCGTGGGATGCCACAAATTACACTAATACTTCACAATGATAGTGCACCTGCTCAAAATTTAATATCAAAGAATGCCTCAACATTTAAATTATAAAAGTACTTTTGTAAATATATGAAGACATATTTAACCATTTATATAATATTTACACACCTACAAATATCAACATGGAAACATACTCCTAAGTTATTATCATTTATATACATATCCAAGATCAAAACTATATATATATATATATATATATATGTCCGTATACATATATAAATGCACATATGCATCCTTATACAAAATATTATGCATGCGAACTGGACTTCATGGTAGGCTTTCCAAAGCCCAACACTATCTGCTCGATAATCTATCAAATTTCATTTAATGAAAAAGAAAAGAAAAGAAAAGATTATGGTAAGCTACAAATTTTTAATGGTTATCCATATCCCAAAACAATAACACATAAATTGCCTATTTGAAAACTACTTTGTAATTCACACATATGCAACCTAAGAAGCACCGTTAAAGCTTCCTATTATCACATAAGACATTGCCCAATCACCCTTAGACATTCAAATACTTTAACACAAGGTTACGACATCAAACTTGCATAATAAGACTTAAAAATAAATGAATTAAGAACTGGACAACAAGGGTTATGAGACAAGTTATTGCCAAGCACTAAAGAATCAAACTCATTAAAACTAGGGGACAAGGGCTGGGTGACAAGCTTTTTGCCAAGAATTAAAACACATAATTTTAAGACAAAAACTAATCACCCAAAGCATAACAATTTTTTACCAGTTTATTAAGTTGATTGCCCCTAATCTAGATGTTATATCGAAATGGAAAGCAATAAGGCTGATGCCTGATAATAAGTCCGAAGATACACAATAGGGTCTAAAGACCGAAATTGATAATGTCGTTTAATCCCCCTCGGCACGGTCATCTACCTGTGGATTCCATTAATAGATCCGAAGATTAACTATATAATAGTCCGCAAGCGGTGGTGCCATCACACTAAATAGAAGTCGTCACTCTGATAACAATAGTGGTAAGCTAAACCACTATACATGTAACGCCCAACACCTGGCCACGACGGAACCGCAAAAGGAATTTAGAGCGTCACATTACATTCAATCGTTACAATAGAATAGTGCAGAAAATAGACATTTAAGTTTCAAAAGTTCGTACAAAGTAAACATTATAAACCTATTTTCGAGTATAATATATAACAATCCAAAATAGTTTACTCAAAATAAAACATGTTCACAATCATATCAATTATCCAAATAATAGTTTACTATCTCTAAATAAATTATCCAAAAATATTAAGTACTCAAGTACTTTAAAAAGGCTTACAAAATCCTATAATAGTTGTCTTAAACATTACAAACTGGAATACTTAAAAAGGGTCTACATGTCCTTCAAAACTAATCAAAATACAAGAAAAAGAAACAGCTTTCAATATTGTTCCAAAAATCATGAAAGGAAAATGCAATGCGACCTTCAATCAGCTCGATCACCTATTTCACATTTCAATAGATAGACAAGGAAAAATGGAAGAAAAACAATGTCAGACTATCGATGTCTGGTTAGCAAGTCATACTCCAACAAACACAAGCAATGCGTCTATTTAACCATATTAATATGAAGAGGCGCACAAAATGCACCTATACTATCAATCAAGGGTGAAGAGAATACAATCCCGCCCAAGTCCGTTACTATTAACAAGTTCAATAAGGTGAGGTGAACATCTAGTTCCAATTATGTCATTAAGCACCTTTAACATTCTTAGATATCCAATTAGGTGATCCAAATTCATTTAAGAACCCCCAAAGCATATTAACTAACCACTAGCATCCATCACACAATAGAAATCACATTAAAATTCACATTTGTTATTTGACTGCCACTAATCTAGGATCAATAATGAAACGGGGCCAATTAGGCCGAAGCCAACAATTAGGCCGCAGCCACCAATATAGTCCATAGACCGAGATCCATAGAGCCCCATCGGGATAGAAGACCACCTATAACAATAGTCTGTGGTGTCGTCACACCCAATAGAAGTCGTCACTTAGTTTTTCAATGGAGGTTAGCTAAACCAAAAGTCTTATTATCTCTCAATAGGTTGAGATATCTTGGGTACCCCCAATGGCATGTCATTCCATCACTACTTTCAACCATGACTAGGGCAATCATTGATTGTTCAATTAGGTGATCAAACATCCAATTTTCTTTAACAATCAACAATTACAATATATCAATCCATTGGCTTCCATCCAATCATTCATCGGGTACTTTTACTAGTGCCTTATCCATTTATTTCCAGCTCTAACTAACCAAAGCCTAAGTCTAACATGCAATAGACTTATCAATATAGCTAAGTAGCAATACACCAAAAATAGCAGCAATCAATATCCATCCTATCATTTACTATATAACTTTACCAATTTACAATTCATGAGGTTATCTTGTTTAACCATATTAATGCACATGCATAAAAACATACAACAATCGATATAGAGTATAAAACGATGTTGCTAACCTTTCTTCCTATGATAACCTAATCTATGTGTCGCCAACACGATCTTAAGCACCGTTCGCTTCGCCTAATAACAATAAAAAGCAACATTGGATTTAGACAAACGGTCGAATACGTGACACGCGAAAAGAGAAACCTAATCTAATCGCAAAGAAACGACAAACGATCGAATGATAAACCATATCAATAACACGGTTAAACTAAATCCCACTTCAATTCCATGATTCAATCCTCCAAATCACTTTCCCCAAAATCTTAGGGTTTCCAACCAAAACCCTAACTAATCCAATAAATAATAAACCCAAAACCACTATCAATCACTTCCAAAATCATCATCAATCATGCTTAAACTCAAAGCGAAGAAGATTAGGGTCGATTAAAGACTTACCCGAGAGATCCAAGTGAAGAGATAGCAACGAAGTTTAGAGAACAATCGCTTGTGAGACGAGATGATTCAAGAGAATGAGAGAGAATGAAAAGACTTGGCCAAAATAGGTTTTAAAAACCTGATTACGTTTATTGGCGACAAGGCTGGCGACATAGGCCTTATGTCGCCAAAGCGCACCGAGAAGAACACTTCGATTTCATAGAATTCGCTCGCTAGCGACATGGCTGACGATATAAAGCCTATATCGCCAACATGGCCAGTGGTGAGCACTTCCGTTCCTTCATTCGTTCAGATTCGTTCTCACTTCGGTTTTCGAAATACAATCATTACAATACTAATAGACATTCCCATAACAATCCAATGAAGGAGAATACCATTTCATTAAATCAAAAAGTTCAAGAGTTACAAGAAAGGTTCAATAACTCAACAACCAACAGTAGTTCGAAAGCTAGAAAACGTTTAGTCCCAAAATCGGGACGTTACAGCTCTACCCCACTAAAAGGAATTTTATCCGCGAAATTTAACCTGTAGCAAAAAGATGAGGGTACTGCTTTCGCATCGCCTATTCTATTTCCCATGTTTCTTCTTCAACTGCATGATTTCGCCACAACACTTTAACGGGGTACAGACTTCCTTCGCAATACCTTGACTTCCCTATCTAGAATCTGAACAGGTTCCTCTTCGTACGAAAAATCTGGTCGAATCTCAATTTCCTCACGAGCAATCACATGTGAAGGATCCAACCATAACACCGTAGCATAGAGACATGAAAGACATTTTGAATTTTATCCATTTTCAACGGTAACGCTAAACGATAAGCAACCGGTCCAATACGTTCCTGCACTTCGTAAGGACCAACGAAACATAATTTCCCCTTCTTCGCAAAACGTAACACCTTCTTCTATAGAGAGACTTTTAAGAACACTTTATCACCTACGACAAAATCAATCTCTTTACGTTTCAAGTCGGCATAAGACTTTTGACGGTCCGTAGCCTACTTGAGTTTCTCTCGGATAAATCCTACCTGATCCTCTACTTCATAAATCAACTCGGGACCAACCAATTTTGCCTCATTCAATTCCGTCCAACATAAAGGAGTACGATATTTTCGCCCATACAAAGCCTCATACGGTGCAATTTTAATACTCGCCTGATAGCTATTATTATAAGCAAATTCGACCAGCGACAAGTACTTCAGCCATGACCCTTTAAACCCCAATACAAAACAACGAAGCATATCTTCGAGAACCTGTATGACTCTCTGAGGCTGTCCATCCATTTGTGGATGGAAAGCGGTGCTGAAATTCATTTTCGACCCCATTGCTTCCTGAAACTTCTTCCAGAATCGAGTCGTGAATCTAGGATCCCGATCAGAAATGATTGACGATGGAACCCCGTGCAGTCTCACAATCTCCTTGATGTACAATTCTGCTAACCGTTCCAACGGATAATCCATCCGAATTGGTATGAAATGGGAAGATTTCGTCAAACGATCAACTACCACCCAAATAACATCAAATTTCTCCTTGGTTAACGTCAAACCGACCACAAAATCCATTGTGATCCAATCCTATTTCCATTCTGGAATCACAATAGTCTGAAGCAATCCAGACGGAACCTGATGTTCTGTCTTTACCTGCTAACAAATCAAACACTTACCGACTTACTCAACTATGCTTTTCTTCATCCATGGCCACCAATACATCAATCTCAATTCTTGGAACATTTTTGTGGCACCCGGATGCATAACAAGTACATGGGTATGCGCTCCATTCAAGACCTCATCTCGAACACCATCAATGTTTGATACATAAATCATGTCCTGATAATACAATCCACCATCCGATTTCCTGACGAAATCTCTGGCTCTACCTTCATCAACCTTACGGAACCATTCAACCACTCTATCATCTTTCCATTACGCTTCCAGAATGCGTGGAATCAGAGTAGGTTTTACAACCAACTAGGCTATAATTGCATCATCAACAATCTCCAATCTAGCCATAATCGATGCCAAAGAATGCATTGACTTCTGACTCAATGCATTGGCCACTACATTCACCTTTCCAGGATGATAATCAATCACCAGATCATAGTCTTTCAGAAACTCTACTCACCTACGCTGTCTTAAATTTAACTCCTTCTGAGTAGGCAGATACTGTAGACTCTTATGATCCGTGTACACATAGCATTTAGCCCCATACAGATAGTGTCTCCAAATCTTCAAGGCAAACACTATAACCGCTAATTCAAGATCGTGAGTGGGGTAATTATACTTATGCGGCTTAAGCTGTCGTGAGGCATATGCAATCACCTTTCCTTCCTACATCAATACACATCCCAAACCGTGTAGAGACGCATCACTATACACCATATAATCCAATCCTTCAATCGGCTGAACCAAAACTGGTGCTTCCGTCAATAACTTCTTCAACTTGTCAAACCTTTCCTAACATTTGACCGTCCATTCAAACTTGGTACCTTTATGAAGCAATTTGGTCAATGAACCTACAATAGAAGAGAATCCCTTGACGAACCGGGGATAATAACCAGCTAGTCCCAGAAAACTCCTCACTTTAGTTGCATTTTTAGGCGGCTACCATGCCAAAACTGCCTCTATCTTCTTAAAGTCCACACTGATCCCATCCTTCGTTATAACATGTCCCAAAAATGCGACTTCGGTCATTCAGAATTCACGTTTTGAGAGCTTCACATATAACTGCTTCTCCCTCAATATCTACAACACAACCCGCAGATGCCTATCATGTTATTCTTCATTCTTCGAGTAAACCAGAATGTCATCAATAAAGATAATAAAAAACTGATCTAAATACTCCTTGAACACCCGATTCATCAAATCCATAAACACTGCTGGTGCATTAGTTAATCCGAAAGGTATAACCACGAATTCATAATGCCCATACCGTATTCTGAATGCCGATTTTGGAATGTCACTGTCCTTGATTCTCAACTGGTGATATCCGGACCTTAAATCAATTTTTGAGAACACTCCTGCTCTCCTCATATGGTCAAACAGATCATCTATTTAGGGAAGCATGTACTTGTTCTTCACAGTCAGCTTGTTCAATTGCCGATAACCGATATACAATCGAAATGACCCATCCTTATTCTTTACAAACAGAACCGGAGCACCCCAAGGAGAGATACTCGGTCTGATGTAACCCTTATCGAGTAATTCCAGTAATTGAACTTTATACTCCTTCAGTTCAGTTGGAGCCATTCGGTAAGGAGCCATAGATACTGAAGCTGCTCCCGGAATGAGCTCTACTAAAAATTCTACTTCACACTCCGGTGGAAAACCCGACAAATCTTCTGAAAATATATCTAAGAATTCAGAAACCATTGGTATAAACCTCCCATCCGATCGCTTTTTACTACCATTAAGTATGTGAGCTAAATAAGCCTCACAACCCTGTCTCATCATTCTATCTGCCAAAGCTGCAGAGATAACTCCTTTAACCGTTCCACTACAATCCCCAAATACCGTTATAGTTCTTTCCGGAGACTGTAACGTAAATCATTTAGCTCTGAAGTCTAATATTACCTTATGACAGGATAACCAATCCATTTTTAATATCACATCAAACTCCGGAATTTTCATCTCCAATAAATGACCCTTGAAAGTCTTATCCTGAATCACTAAAGGCACATCCCTATACTCCATGTTAACAACCATATTGTTCCCTAGAGGATTGGTAACAACTATGTCGAAAGCTATCTTAGAAGCCTCGCAACCCTTATAAGCCAATAAATTACTACACATGTAGGACAACGTTGAACCAGGATCAATTAAAGTGAAAACATGAGTATCAAGGATAGAAAATGTACCAGTGATCATATCAGGAGTATCAACATCATCACGTCCCCTTAATGCATAAGTACGTGCAGGCGCACACCTTTTAGTTATGTTTTCATTCCTAGATGGTGCTCCACCACGATGACCACTCTAAATAGCAGTAGGAGCGAACTGATGTTCTTCTGAACAGACACTACTTCAGATGGAATCGCTTTCGGTGGTGCTCTGACATTCTGGCGACAATCCCTCACAAAGTGACCATATTCATCACACAGAAGGCAAGCACCAGAAGCTTTCCTGCACTCACCCCTATGCACTTTGCCACAATAGTTACACAATGGAGCATCCATATTAGAACCACCACGAGAAGAAACACTAGCAACAAATGGAGTACGTTGCTTTCCAGATCCCTTGTTGCTATTCTGTGACCAACTAGCACCGCCACCTCCATAGCCTCATTGACTCTGAGTTTTTGCCTTCTTATTCGGATTGTTACCGATCGAAGGCCCTGCACTCTTCGTCTCACCAGCTCTCCGACTTATGCCCTTAACTCACTTATGAAGTTGTTTTGCCCTCAATGCACATCAACCAGATCATTGAAGTTCTCAGTCCGAAGAGTGAGCAAATTCCGTTGGAGTTCGAGATTCAACCCCTCCTCAAACTTGCGGCACCATTCTTTAGGATTTGGTACCAACTCTGGGAAATAGCGGCTGAGCTTCACAAATTCCAGCTTATAATCCATCATGACTTGTCCCTTTGCTTCAAGTGAATGAAGTCCATCCTTCTCTTGTCCAAATACACCTGACTCACATAATTCTTCCGGAATTCAGTGCGAAAGAATTGATAGGTCCTTTCCTCTTCAGGTTTAGTGAGAAAAACAGACTCCCACCACCTGATAGCATCACTCCTGAGCAGAGAGACCAAGCATTCCAATTTCTCCTCATCAGTGCAGTAGATCTCATCAAGACCCTGACCATATCTTCCAACTAGTTCTCTGCCATCTCAGAGCTTTCTACACTAGTACCCTTGAAGAGTTCAATCTTCTCTTTGGGTAACCTTTCCACTGCCGGCCTTTTATGCCTAGCTTGTCCTCCAAATTGACCACCTCGAAACGCTTCCATGAACTGGACAGTATGCTTAAATGCCCGCACTTGTGCCGCATTAGCATCCAATGGCTCATCTTTATCGACAATTCTATCACTTCCAGGAACTCTAGAACCAGAAGGGTTTTCATTAGGGTTACGACGTGTTCTGGCCATAATCCGGAATTGTTCTACTCTCTGAAATAGTCACAAGTGATCTAGTATTAGACTTTATGATATGAATGCAATGTCATGAGTTTCCGAAAGTATTTTACAAAAAAATTTCTATATACTAATGCATACAAGCACACAGACAAGAAGTAACCGAGAACCAGTGCTCTTATACTAACAAATGTAACGCCCAACCCCCGGCCACGGCGGAACCGCGAACGGAAGTTGGAGTGTCACATTACATTCAATCGTTACAATACAATAGTGCGGAAAATGGACATTTAAGTTTCAAAAGTTCGTACAAAGTAAACGTAATAAACCTGTTTTCGAGTACAATATATATCAATAAAAAATATTTTACTCGAAATAAAACCTGTTCTCAATCATATCAATCATCCAAATAATAGTTTACAATCTCTAAATAAATTATCTATAAATATTAAGTACTCAAGTACTTTAAAAAGGCTTACAAAATTCCATAATAGTTGTCTTAAAACATTACAGACTGGAATACTTAAAAAGGGTCTATATGTCCTTCAAAACTAATCAAAATACAAAAAAAAAGCTCTTAATATTTTTCCAAAAATCATGAAAGGAAAATGCAATGCGACCTTCAATCTGCTCAATCACCTGTTTCACATTTCAATAGATAAACAAGAAAAAATTGAAGAAAAACAACGTCAGACTATCGATGTCTAGTTAGCAAGTCATACTCTAACAAACACAAGCAATGCGTCTATTTAACCATATTAATATGAAGAGGCACACAAAATGCACCTACACTATCAATCAAGGGTGAAGAGAATACAATCCCGCCCAAGTCCGTTACTATTAACAAGTTCAATAAGGTGAGGTGAACATCTAGTTCCAATTATGTCATTAAGCACCTTTAACATTCTTAGATATCCAATTAGGTGATCCAAATTCATTTAAGAACCCCCAAAGCATATTAACTAACCACTAGCATCCATCACACAATAGAAATCACATTAAAGTTCCCATTTGTTATTTGACTGCCACTAATCTAGGATCAATAATGAAACGGGGCCAATTAGGCCGAAACCACCAATATAGTCCGTTGGTCGAGATCCGTAGAGTCATTTATTCCCTCTCGGGACGGACTACTACCTTAGAATCCAAAGACTCAAGACTCAACATCAACTTCAGAAGTCCTTATTACAGAAAGGAGTGGAATAAGTATGAATAGAGGTCCAAGGAATAGGAACCAGAGCAGAAACAGGTCAAACAAACATTCTAATGTTGAGTGTTATCATTGTCATGAGAAAGGGAATATGATGAATTGTAGATTGTTGAAAAAGGATCATAAGGACGTAAGTCAAGAAAATAAAAGTGAAGGGGAAGATAATACCACATTTCTCTGAATATTACTAAAAAAGGGTTTGTTGTAAAGGGTTTTAACTAGAGAAAGAATTGTAGATTGCTGAAAAAGGATCATAAGGGTATACTATTAATGAATTTGAGAAAGCCCAAGTTAGCTTCTATAATTCTCATCAGGTTTTTACATAGACGAATACTACCTCTTGGCATTCTCCGGAATCAGACCTAAAAATGAATATAGATGCTTCATGCAGTCCTCTGATCGATAGCTGTGGTATTGGTTTGGCCATACAAAATAGATCAAATATGATAATTCATGCAAAAGACAAATTTATACGTCATTGTTCATCTTCATTTCATGCCGAAACTTTGACTGTTTTAGAAGGAATCAATTCGACGATTAGTGGAAGTTATAAGATATCATTAATTCAATCTGATGCTAAAGTTGTGGTTCAATCTCTAAAAGATGTTGGTTCCTACTATCTTCGATCAAGTTCTTGCAGAACATTTTGTTTTTGCCATATGCTATAAATTTTCCTAGAGTTGTTTTTGTTTTAAAAAAATCAAATTGTTTAGCTGACTATCTAGCTAAAAAAAGCAGCTTCAGAAATAATGTTGTGTAATTAATTGAATCTAACTATTGCTGAGGTAGCTCTTCTCCTTAATCAATGAACTTCTAGTTAAGTTTTTTAGAAAACAATAATAAATTAATAATGAAAAGAAATCAAATCTTTATAAAAATTTTGGAAACATCCTTAAAATCATTTTCTTGTAATTTAGAATTAATATAATCGGAGACATTTTCTATTAGGGGTGTGTACGGTACGGGACGTACCGAAATACCGAACCGATTCCGAAATTTTGACACGGTACGTACCGAACTTTTGTAATATAGTCGGTATTTGGTATGATCAAATTGGAAATTTCAGTATTGGATACGGTATGGGACGATATTTGGTATTTCGGTACCGATGAAATACTGAATTTAACCCTATATAATATAATTGAACATTTTAAATATTTTATACATATCAATCTCAAATAATAACCTACATATAAATATAATCTACAATAAATAAAATTTGATAATTAATTTAAATATAAAACTAATCACCAAATTCAAATAATAAATTGAAAAAATAAATTTATTTTATTATTTTAAAATTTTTTTCTATTAATTCGATATTATATATTACACTACGTCCTAAACTGAATTTTTAGTTTCCAGTATTCAATACTTAAAAATCCTATACCCAATACCGAGAAGGGACGTCCTAAAATGAAACCCCCATTTTGCACCGTGTAACTCTTGAACCATCAATCAATTTATACTCAACCTACTGATATTTTTCACAGGTCACCCTCAAGTTCCGTTAATTCTTTATTATAAATCAAAAATCAAATATATTTGTACAAATATTCATGGACCGACTTTCACAAGTGGCCAAGCAAACATGACACGTCACTCTTCTCTTCTCTAAATGTCACTGTAGTGGCTCCCACGACTGCGAAATTCATAATTTCGAAAAACCTAAGCGCCTAACCTGCCATTTCTCAGTTCACAGCTCAATCTCATCCATTAAAAAGGAATATACCAGAATCAAATCAACGGTCAAGATTACATTCACGTCGAAAACTAACATAAACCGGCTCGTATCAGAACAAAAAGCAAAATCGCCGTTAGTTTTGTCCACCTACCGCCTAGCTACTTCCCAAAAAACAGAAAAACTGCTTATGAACAGCTTTTGCTTTTTTACGTTCCGCGGAAATATATAAAATAAAAATCCAGCTTTTGCTAAATACATCGTACATCACTGCAGAAACATAAACAAACAGTTTTATTTATCGCGACGCGTCTTCTGGTTTCGTGTCTTCACTTCGAATTCTACCAGGAAAGGAGGTAACAGTTCGATCTTTTTGTGTTTGTTTTTTTAATTTGCGTTCTGATTTCTGTTTGGATTCGATCAGTTGAAGTCTGTTTTTCTTGATTTGAAGCTGATTTGGTTTGATTTGGATGATGACTTAGATGAGTAGTCGATTCGATTTAATGTTTTCTGAGATTTGAAGCTGTTTTGATTTCTGTTTTTTGATTGCAGCATTGAAGATATTGTGCAGTTGATTGTGAGGATTGTGGGTTTTGGTGAATTTTTAGTGTTTGAGTTGATTGTTAGATTTTTTTTTTTTTTTTTTTTTTTTTTTTAAATTTATTTTTTTAAATCTTTATTGAGAAGACGATATTTTGTGGGAATAGAATAGGGTAGGGAATGCTAGATGAGGGTTTCAAAAGAGTTGCCGTTGATGTGTCTAGTTAAGGACTTTGAGCCGTTGTCCAATCCGCCTTTGTTGGATGAGATAGGCTTTTATCATCCTGAATTCAGTGTCTGTGCGGATGTTTTTGTTATCACTGAGTTCTGTTGTAATGGAGGGGACGGTTGAAAGGTTGAGCTTGTGAATTTTCTTGTAGGTTGTGTTTAGTTTAGTAGTTTTTAATTGGACTGGAGTGAGTAGGTTTCAATTTTTCTGTGTAGTAAGTTTGTGAGTTTTGGAAGGATGGATCATAAACCGAGTGTTGTGACAGAGAAGTATGAGGTTGGGAGATTACTGGGGCAAGGGACGTTTGCTAAGGTGTACTATGCGAGGAGTATTAGGAATAACCAGAGCGTGGCTATTAAAGTTATTGATAAAGAGAAGGTTATGAGGGTTGGGCTTATTGATCAGATCAAGCGGGAGATATCTGTCATGAGAATTGTCAAGCACCCAAATATTGTGCAACTTTATGAAGTGATGGCTACAAAAACTAAGATTTACTTCATTATGGAGTATGCTAAAGGTGGTGAGTTATTTAACAAGGTCGCGAAAGGGAGGTTGAAGGAGGATGTTGCCAGAAAGTATTTTCAACAACTTATTAACGCAATTGACTTTTGCCATAGTAGGGGTGTTTATCACAGAGATATTAAACCGGAGAATTTGTTGCTAGATGAGAATGAGAATTTGAAGATTTCAGATTTTGGGTTGAGTGCTTTTGCTGATTGCAAGCGTCAGGATGGACTCCTTCATACTACTTGCGGTACTCCTGCCTATGTTGCACCTGAAGTGATCAACAGAAAAGGGTATGATGGTGAAAAGGCAGATATTTGGTCTTGTGGGGTGGTCTTGTTTGTCCTGTTGGCGGGATACCTACCGTTCCATGATACCAATTTGATGGAGATGTATAGGAAGATTGGCAAAGCTGAATTCAAATGCCCTAGCTGGTTTCCTCCGGAAGTACGTAAGCTACTGACAAGAATGTTGGATCCAAGCTCCAGTACTCGTATTTCCATATCTAAGATTAAGGAGAGCTCTTGGTTCAAAAAGGGATTGACCATTAAACAAAACAAAACTGATACTGAAGGTACAGATAGCGTAACTGAGGCAACAAGCACTTCTGGTGCTCAGGAAAATAGTAGTGTAGCTGCTGAGGTAAAGCAAGAGCTAACCCAGCTACCAAATTTGAATGCATTCGATATAATCTCTCTCTCTGCTGGGTTTGACTTGTCTGGATTTTTTGAGGAAAGTTCTCAAAAGCAAGAAGCGAAATTCACTTCTAGACAACCTGCCTCTGTCATAATCTCTAAACTGGAAGAAGTTGCTAAATTGCTGAAGTTAAAGGTGATGAAGAAAGCTGGGGGTCTGATGAGATTCAAAAGAATAAAAGAAGGTAGGAAGGGGCCACTCTCCATCGATGCTGAGATCTTTGAGATAACACCAAATTTTCATTTGGTTGAGGTAAAGAAAGCTAGTGGAGATACAATGGAGTATCAAAAAATGATGAAAGAGGATATGAGGCCTGCTCTTCAAGATATTGTTTGGGTGTGGCAGGGGGAGCAGCAAGAGCAGTTACAACTATCACCAGAATTAGCTGAGCCGTCACAACCTGAGCACTTACAACATCGATCAGAAGAGCTGCCGCAACAAGTTTCATGTCCCATTTCCAATTCTCATGGTACTTTATGTGTGTAATTTAGTTGTTGTTTCATACTTTATACTTGTCAATGTCATTACCCTTGCCTGTGTTTTATTGAGCTAGTGTGATTGAAAAGTCATTTTATCAACAAACATTGTGGCACTCTTGTTCCTGGATCATGTCCTATAATTCTTTCGCTTGCAACTGCATTCTCTTAAACATAGCTGATCACTCGAGTGGCTAGGCCGGCGGTGAATAATAGGACATTATTGTTAGAGTCTGAATTAGAATTTTCAGTGAAAAATCTGCTTTTTCATTCTATTCAACATGAAAAATGTATGTGTGGTAGTTGTATGTGAGTCGATGTATCTGTTGATATCTGGTTTACCAATTCCAGTACTTTAAGGTGTGCTTTTGAACGAGTTATGTATTGGCTTCTTTTGTGGAAAATGATCTCTGTAGTTATTTGATACTCTTACTTTCCAGCTGTTGGTTTGAATTCCTAATAAAAAATTGTGGATTGTAAGGCTGAATTCAGATTCCCACAGATAATATACAGGTAGGCTTTTGGATAATGATTGATTCGGAGCACAAAACATTTGTCACACCACAGGACCCTCTCTTTAGGTTCTTGTCTTGAAAAGGCAAAACCGAGGAGAGAATCATGTGAGTTGTAGAATTGGGTTGGCTCCCAACAAAGGTTGATTTGAGGCTATCAGTGTTGCCAAATGTTCTCCTTTGTTGCTCAATTATGTACCTTTTTAGTTCACAGTTTATTAAATCTGCCAAAGTATTGGTATCTATTACATCATTCTACCTGTCTCACTTATAGATTTTGTTGATTATTTTCTAAAGATATGTTGATATTTCATTATAATTACTTATCATTCCTCGTGACCGAATTTTGAAAGATTAGATTTCATTGTCATTTCAATCTGTTTGGATTTAGAAAACCCAAAACTCTGGTGACACTGGAAATCAGTGTATACTATTAGTGACATTTATTCATCAAGTATGAAACGTGCAATTAGTTTGCTTAAGGTATCAAAACACAGTCAATTTATCATCATTTCTCAGTAGACACTTGGTTACTCTTCTAATCATCCTGCAAGTCAGGAAGGATGGTATAACATGAATGAATACACACAACAATGTCTCTTCTGTATCATATAAAGGTTTCAATTTGATCAAACTCCTATCCAGCAATGTCTCTTGTGAATGAATATAACAATGTCTCTTCTGTATCATATAACATGAATGAATACACGCAACAATGTCTCCTGTGAATTATTATCTTTTTTCAAGGAAAAAAAAGAAACTTTTTTTTTTTGGTTTTTCATACAATTTGAAACCAGGAGAGACCACCTAGGAGGCCTAAGTCAAGTCAATGATCACAGGAGAAACACTGGTTATCTTTCTCTTCTTGCTCCATGACATATCTCTGCAGTTGGGCGATGGTGTCAATAGATCAATGAGCTCAACATCCTTAAATACATGAGAACTGTGGATTCTCTGCCATTCTTCTTTACCAACTTCGTCATTTGCAGATATTTTCTCTTTAGGCCATGATTGTTGATCATCATCATCAGAATTTATTTCAACACTATTTTGTTCATTTCTTTGGCGACGTGATCCATCACTATTATCAGCATGACTGGGGACAGATGAAGATGTTGTCCCAGCTAGTTGATCAATTGAATAAAATGCCTGTCGGCAATCTATAAGCTCAACATCCTTGTATACACGAGAACTGCAGTGTCTCTGCTGGTCTTCTTTACCAACTTCGTCATTTGCAGCCTGATTCTCTCTAGGCCATGATTGTTGCTCGTTGTCAGAATATATTTCAACAGTTTTCTGTTCATTTCCTTGCCAGCCTAATCCATCACTATTACTCTTATCAGCATGAGTGGGGATAGATGAAGATGTCCCACCTTGTTGGTCAATTGTATACAATGCATATCGATAATCTACTTCCAGACTGGGCGAGACACTTGCCTGCTCTTTTTGAAATTGTTCATGAGGGTCAACATTGCAATGTGAATAATTAGCTGAATTATCAATTGCCGCATCTGTAAATGAGTCGTCCTCAAAACTTCTAATTCTGTCACTAACTTCTTCATCACGGTCCTCACAATCCAAACTGTCCTCATCGTCAATCATACTACTATCATCGCTTCCAGAATAGCAGGGAAGTTCATCCATTGCACAAACTTGAACCTTCATGTGCACGGGTAAGCTTGGACAACTAGCCGAATGACTTGAGTATTTTGTTGAGAAGTAGTTTACTGTGATGTTCATACTGATAACACAAACAAGCATAACTCAACTGCCTAATCAAGTAAATACAAAATTATATCTAGTAACTTGCACAAGAAATATATAATTGTACCTCTGCCAGTTTGGTAGGTTGAGCATTGTATGTGCAAGTTTGATCTTGTTAGCGACTCCAGAAAAGGACTTAAAAGTCACAGCTGCCTGTCGCATGGCCACTGATTCTGTAGGATGCTGCCACGCCCATTCAAACTGCAAGAGTAAGTAAGAACCAATTACCAATTTGACAGCATTACTATAAAGCATTTCCAATTGATGTTCAATCTAGATCAAGCTTGGAAAACAAATACAGTTACACAAGTACCAATGAACTCAAAATTGCAAGCAATACAGAATAAATTCACTCAAAACTATCTACGAAGGACTTCACAAACGATAAATCATTCAAAGATTGGATTAACTAGCGTCAATAAATGACCAAGAACATGAAACTTCTATGCGTTTTAAGATTCATTACAAGCATATAAACAAAAGGAAAGAACAAGAAACGTCTAAAGATCACTTTTTAACATAGTTACAAAGAAACCCTTGAAACTTAAAAGGTGTATTAAACCTGAAGAGCAGCCACATTTGTAGGGAAACCATAAATACACAAAACCATTTCCCAAGGGCGTCGACTCTTGGTACGCCGAGCTCCACACCTTATTTCACCATTATGTTGCCTTATTCGTCTCTTTGGATTGACAGTGAATCTGCAAAACCCAGTTTCTAAAATCAGAACACAGTCACACTCAGCTCAACAACAAATTATTCAAAAGAAAAAAAAAAATCCTACATACTCGATCAGATAAACTACAAATCAAACCCATATAATAATGACCAAGTCCCAAATAGATCAAATAAACCAAATCTCAAGAACAGATATACTCGATCTAACCCATCAAAACAATGTCACAAAAATACATTTAAAAAAAAAAAAAATCTTGAGCGTTGAACTAACAAAAGATCTTAGTAAAAGCTTTGAACTGTACCGATAAAGCAAAACCCATATTTAAATCATTAACCAAATGAAATGAATCGGACCCGATATAAGTGTGGCCTTTGTGGCGGGGACTGATAGAAGTCAATAGATAGCAACCGAAAAACCCTTTTTGTTCCTTGTTCTCTTTCTCTTCGATTTCTGCATCTTCATCCTCTTGTTTGATTTGATCGGAGAATAGGGATTTCGATTTTGATTTTAGGGTTTCTTCAAAAGCTCTTCTCTGCTTTCCCTTTCTCATCTCTTTCTCTCTCTCACAGTCAAATTCGACCGTTGCTATTTTACATTTTCATTCAAAACTCTACCATAATTAATTTTTTGTAACGTAAAACTCCATTTGGGCCTATGAGATCCAATACCAGTTATGGCCCATGATACTCATTCGACCATGTTCCCGTTCGAACTCTTCCTCTTGCTTTTTATTTTTATTTTTTAATTTCAAATATATTTTATTATTTTTAGATTTTTTTAAAAAAATATAATTGATAAATTATAAGTTAAAATAAATATTAAATTATAAAAAAATAGATCAGTAAATTATAAATAAATTTTATTATTAGAAAATACGAGTTTAATACAACTTACGCAATTAATTATGTTTAAAGAGAAGCGGAAAAATAGCTGAGATTTAGTTTAGATATGGTTGTTTCTAATTATAAATAATTATTTTTAAAATATTATAATTTTAGTGTTATCACTTCTGTATTCTAAATTTATTTTGAAATTTATTTATATACACTAATCAGATTTTATAATTTAGATGATGAAAATAAGAAAGACAGTATACTACTTTATAAATATGATTATTGTTAGGATTTTGACGAAAATTCGGGTATATTCAAATATCCATAATTGGTTGGTAATTAGGAAAAGACTCGAAGACTGTTTTGGAAGTGTTATATTTGATTAGGAATGGTATTTCCTAAAGAGGATTCTAATTAGGAAATAGATCTTGGAGAATCCTAAATAGGAAAAGGTTTCTTAATGGTTTAGGATTACTTTGTGACTAAGTAATCTAATGCTATAAATATGGTACTTGTATCTATTATTAGATATCCTGAGAGAATAATGTAGATCTAGTTGGTTAGGTTTGGGAAGTGCCCCATGGGGGCCTGGGAACCATGGAGACCATAGAGATCTTGAGTTCTAGGATCGAGTCTTGTTATCCTGTGAGAGCCATATGAGGAGAGCTTGTATGTGAGACTGTAACCAATGTAATTGGATTGGGGAGTGAGAGAGTGATATTCTGGTTGTAACTGTTGCTTTATTGTTACTTAGTAAATTAGTCTCTCGTCGTCCTGACGGCCGTGGTTTTTCCCGTTTTGGGTTTCCACGTAAAAACCTTGTGTCTTATTTTCTATCTCTATTTCTTGCCTTGTGTATGTTATTTTACTTTGTGGTTAACAATACTCGTCTCCGCTGCAATGGATCACCGATTTGTTCAACAAGTGGTATCGGAGCTAGCCGTGTTTTCCCAACAACTGGTATCAGAGCCCTTGGTTTGTGAGCTAGCGCTGGTGTGGTCCGTGAGTTTTGGTTTGGTTAAAGTAAATATGGGTTAAGGTAAGATGAAAGCGAAAGGTTTTGAAGGATGGGTAAATCTCCCGGAGTCTCTAGAAGTTCTGAAAAATTTGATTTGGTTTCTCTGATCGAGTTTTGAGCTGGTTGCGTGGAAAAAAAAAGGTTAAAGCTGAAAAAAAAATCACAAGTGTTGTCAAGATCTAGTCTGCGATAATCGTAGAGATGAAAAAGCTTAGGCGGTATTTCTCGAGCAACGGTGGTGGTGATCTACGACATGTATAATTGTGGTGGTAATGTAACTTTGACTTTTGTGTTTTCTGTTAACGCAAGTAAAGATCAAAAGATGTAATCAAAGATTCAAGTTTGGTCAAATAGTCAAAGTAAAATTGAGGGTTTGACTGGAGGTGTTTTGGAATCTTTGTGGGCTGAGAATTTTGATCAAGTGGTTGGTGAACTCGAATAAGGAAGGACTGTGAGGAGTAGTTCGGCAAAGGCTCCGACTGTACGTTGGGATAGGTGTCCTTATGACATGTTCCGAACCACCAAGGTTGTCATGATAAATGATGGAATAATTCTAGCGTGTCCATAATTTGCACGGGCATCTGATCAGCATGGATGTGGGTGTAAGTATGTCGATGCTGAGGAGTTTCCTGAAAGCTGATGAAGGAAGCTGCACCATGGTTTATTCAGCAAGTGTTTTCGACATGTGCCGAGAAAAGAAAATCTTGGGTTGATGGTTTCTGAGTGGTTTGTCTTGGGATGGATCGTACCTGAGTGAGTATACTTTCATGGTGGGGTATGATGACTCTAGTTTGAGTTGTGGTCGTCGGAGAGGGACAAAGGGAATTTTCGTCAATGGGTGGTTTGTTAGGATTTTGACGAAAATTCGGGTATATTCAAATATCCATAATTGGTTGGTAATTAGGAAAAGACTCGAAGACTGTTTTGGAAGTGTTATTTGATTAGGAATGGTATTTCCTAAAGAGGATTCTAATTAGGAAATAGATCTTGGAGAATCCTAAATAGGAAAAGGTTTCTTAATGGTTTAGGATTACTTTGTGACTAAGTAATCTAATGCTATAAATATGGTACTTGTATCTATTATTAGATATCCTGAGAGAATAATGTAGATCTAGTTGGTTAGGTTTGGGAAGTGCCCCATGGGGGCCTGGGAACCATGGAGACCATAGAGATCTTGAGTTCTAGGATCGAGTCTTGTTATCCTGTGAGAGCCATATGAGGAGAGCTTGTATGTGAGACTGTAACCAATGTAATTGGATTGGGGAGTGAGAGAGTGATATTCTGGTTGTAACTGTTGCTTTATTGTTACCTAGTAAATTAGTCTCTCGTCGTCCTGACGGCCGTGGTTTTTTTCCCGTTTTGGGTTTCCACGTAAAAACCTTGTGTCTTATTTTCTATCTCTATTTCTTGCCTTGTGTATGTTATTTTACTTTGTGGTTAACAATACTCGTCTCCGCTGCAATGGATCACCGATTTGTTCAACAAGTGGTATTGGAGCTAGCCGTGTTTTCCCAACAATTATTTGATAATCATTACGGAGGTGATTAAAAACAAATGAGAGAATTATAAATATGATATATTTATTTAAATTATATAATTTAAAACTTTTTTCATTAAAATAGAATAGTATATTGAATTTTATTTATAAAAAATAAATAAATACACCTGAATCATTTCATATAATTAACGATTGGATGTTCTACTCAAACTATAAAATAAAATAAAATACTAATAGAAAAATAAGTGATGATGGTTACTCATAAAATATGTTCAATAATATATGATTTAAAAAAATAAAATTTAAAATAAAATAAAAATGGAGAATAAATTTTATTTCATTGCATATTTTAATATAATATAATTTAGGATGAATATATAATGAAATATAAAATAACTATTTAAATTATATCTCATGAATCATAAGATCTGGTCAATATATAAGAGGCAAAATTTTAATTTACCTCTTCATGTACCTCTTACAATACTGTTTCTGATAAATTGGCTGTGGATCGTTCAAAAGAGTCGAAATGTTCACATCACCTCCCCCTTTTGGTGTCTCGAACATACTCCTCCAACATAATTTCACTTGCCTAATTGAGAGGCCAGAGAGTGACTTGTAGATTATTGATTTATGGGCTCTAGTGATGAATAAGTATGAATAAACTTAAAATAGATTGAAATTTTTATAAATTCGTATAGATTTAAGAGATAATCGAATCATGAAAATTTTGAATAGTTTAAATATATTTGTTTATAACATTTGTTTTTACTAATACGATGAAAAATTATAAATACTGTTATATCAAAAACAGATTTTAAAAGTTAATAAAATTTTAATCCGAAAAATTTAACTATGATAAATTCGAAATTCTAATAAAAAAAAGAACATAGTTGTTGTTTCACACCTATAACATTGGTATTATTAAATTATTCTCAATATTTTTTAAAAATTATTTTATATATCATTTTAATTTATTTAATTAATTTAAAATAATTAGATTATAAATTATTTTAAATAGTATTTAAATTATTTAATTCAATTTATATAATGATTAATCAATTTAACAAGAAGAATTTTTGCTCTAATTCATATTTTTTATCTATTTGATTAATATATATTGTTATTTCACCGGAAGCATAAGATACAATGTAAATGTTTCCCGGTATCAAGAACTGGGAAACATTAATATTCAAAGAGTGTTTCCCAGTACTGGGAAACAATAGATATATAATGACATTTTTCGGTCTACAAGACCGTGAAATGACTGTGATTTTCCAGAATTTCATGTTTTTATAACCTGGAAATAGTTTTGAATTTGTAATTTGTTCAGTTATTAATGTTGTATGTCTAATAAAGTTTAAATTATATATTTTAGGTTTCTTCGAAGAAAGTATATTTCACAAATGGAATGTATTTTAAGCATTATGAGAGAGATTTCCAGGATGTTAAGATTAACACATATGGACAATCTGCAATTATGGACTTGATTGAGGCTAAGTTGAGAGAACTCAAGATTGAGGATGAATGGAAGAAAGGGCCTTTAGGAAGCTATGTACATATATTTCAGAGGAAGGGTGCCTATCAGGGCAGTTTCATGTTGCGGGTGATAAAAATAAACTAAGGCCTGATGAGTTATGGTTTGGGATTCGCAATAAGGCAGTCTGGTTCGGTAAGGAAGATTTTACCTTGATAACTAGTCTAAAGTTTGGTAAAATCTCAAGAAAGTTAATGAAAATTAACCGAGACCCTAAAGGAAAATGACCGATGAGGAAGTTTTTGTGGCATATGGTGGAGGACCTTGACCGGTTCTATGATTTTCCTTGGGGGACATACGCTTACTCATACACTATCAACGACCTTCGTAATGTTTTGAAGGGAAGAAAGATGGAGTGAAGACGTTTGATTTCTACGGCTGTCCTTGAGCCTTGGACAATAATAGTAAGTATTTAATTCTATGTTTTGAATACAATGATTTATATAGTAATTTAACTTGAATTATATCTGTAGTGGTGGTTATTGGAGGTCTGTCCAAATATGAAAGAATTCCTCCATGCTTTAGTGGATAAGAGAGCACCTAGGTATCCGAGATGCCTGAAGTGAAAGATTAAGGACAATTCCAGCAATAATTATGATAACTACCTTAACAATGTGAGTATTCCTTCATTTTTTTTAAAAAAATAACTGTTGAAGGTATATGATTGTGATAATTTATGTTTGATTATGTAGGATATCGATTTTTGGAAAGGTAAAATAGAACCCTCACCTGAAGAAAGGCAGAAGCAATACTATATTTCTGCTTTTGATCCTAAATTGGGAGCAATTATACCTGACCCCTCTAAATTAGGAGATGATGATCGGACACTCAAAGAAGAGTAGTTCCCCAAATATATCAACCTGATGATCCAACAGTGAGTTCTACTTTTTTATTGTTTTATTGTATAAGTTCAATTTGATTAATTGGTTCATTTTGAAGAATGATTGTGATAGTGAGGAGACGGGGGATGAAAATATTCGTCGTGCTAAAAATCCAGAAGTTGGTAGATCAGTGGATGCTAACAATGAAGAAGTAGTAAGCTTACTTACTAAAATTATGAGAACAGTAGAAAAGAATAAGGTGAATATTAAGGATAACGGTGTTAGGATTCGCCGCTTGGAGGTCCTTTATACAAAATTTATTCAGCAGAATTTAGGTATGAATTTTATTCTTCTAAAATTTAAAATGTGCCCTAATGTTCATAATGTTGTTGTGATAGTGCTTAAGCGAATTGCATCTTTTGTTGTGATCATATATTAGGTTTGTTTAGTGTCTTAAATTAATAAAGTTGTTCAGTTTTTTTAATTGAAATGCAGCTTGTGTTGTGATTATTTTAGTTATATATATTATGTCAAATTGCTGGCTCTGGTTTGGTTTGGTTTTGTTTTTGAAACACAAGTTTCCAATTTAATAGAACCGGGAAATGGTTCAATTTTAACATATATTTCCCGGTTATAGTGACCGGGAAACTAATGGGCAATTCTGTTTCCTAGTTGTCAAGACTAGGAAATAGTTGAACATTTGGAACCATTTCCCGGTGTGTTCTACCTAGAAACATATATGTGTTTCCCGGTAACACAAACCGGAAAATGGTTCTAATCTTTCATCTATTTCCTGGTCTTGACAACTAGAAAATAGAATTGCCTAATAGTTTCCTGGTCACTACAACCGGGAAATATATGTTAAAATTGAACCATTTCTCGGTCTCATTGACAGGAAAACTGCCGTTTAAACTCGAATTGTTTCTTGATTTGGTGGATCATGAAACTGTACTTACCATACAGTCTATTTACATCACTAATTTTTGTTTGATATTCTTGCAGAAGATAAATCGAGTGAGGAAGAAGATTTACCTAGGAGAGAGGTCAGGATGAAAAAATGATGTTAAGGAGGTTGGTAAGAAGAAAGAGATTGCTCCTGATCGAATGGAGAAGAATGAGGAGGATTATAAGGATGAGAATGATGAAAACCAATTCATTATGCAGGTTTGGTCTCAAGAGGTAGAAGAGAAGAACAATATAGAGGAGATGAAGGAGAAAAAAAGTAATGAGGAGATGAAGAAGGAAATAAAGGAAAACCAAAATCCTCATTTGGAAGTTGTTGATGAGAATGCCCAACCTGTGCAGGAGCTCGAGAAAGATCTAAAGACCACTGATGGGATAAATGAAGAAGTCTCTGATTTAGATGCAGTTGTCAATAAAGCAGTTGCACAAGCATCTAGAGACGAGCCTACTGATGGAGGAACCAGTGATGAGGAGAATCAACTAGTTATAACATCAATTGTAGTTGTCAGTCCTATTCAATTGTTAAGTGAGTTTTATTTTACTATAAAGTAAATATTTTGCCATTTTACTAACACAGTTCAAAATTTCAGCGGAGGAGTAAGCGATTAAGGAATGACGATGTGGTCATTAACCTCGATGATGATGGAACAACTCCACCCTAGGGTCGTTTAGGTCCAAAGAAAAAGAAGATAAAAACAGTGAAGGGTAAAAAAACCATAGAGGTGAAGTTAGTTCCCCTGAATACTGAGAGTGTGGCGCTCCTAACTTTATGTCCTAAGAAAAAATTTAATGGCATCGTATTCGACCAAATAATACCCCCCGATTTTGAAGAATTTATTACACCGGGTATTGAGAAGACATA
>CM062391.1:26665022-26772214 GCA_031304145.1 Cardiospermum halicacabum | reverse complement strand
AATTTATGAATATTTGTCATGTTTTGAATATTTGGTTTTAAATTTTTTAACATATTTCACTTTGATTTGAGCAGGCGATGGTTACAAAGTGATGCTGGTCCAATAATGTTAGAAGATATCCGAAGAATATTGGACCTTAATGCTTGGTTTAGGAATAATATCAGTAGCTTTTTATGGTTTTCCGGTCAACAATACTGGGAAATAGGATATAAAAATACCTGTTTCCTGGTGATACTGACCGGGAAACAATTATTTCTAGGCCAGGAAACATATTGATCTTGCTCTGTTTCCTGGCCATTAATACCTGAAAAATAGTTAGGAAGACTATTTTAATTTTCAAAATTACTTCAGGGTTACTAATTTCTCTTTTTGTATTTTATGCAGACTTATAAGAGGAGTGAACAACGAAACGGAGAAAGTGAAGAAGTGAGGGACTTATTCAAGTAAATTGCTGGAGGCACGAACCCAAATGAAGAGAACTATGGATGACATAAAATCGATCATGTAAGTATCTTCATGGTAGTAATTACTAGAATATCATTCTCATTAATTGAAACTACTTATGTCATGTTTGTAGCATAAGTGTTATTCCCTGCTCATATATTTAGAAATCATAGGGTATTGTGTGCTGTCGCATATCATGTTAAAGAGGTCTTGAAATTCGACTCATTGGGTCTTCCATTGACAACGACAATGCGGGATTTGAAAGACTTCCTCACATACTTTGAAAGGATGCTGAAGATTGTGGATGCAAATCCACCAATACAGATTCCATCCTCTCATTGGAATGTTATGTCCGTTGGAAAGGAAACAGGACTTCCATGACAATCAAATGGGTAAGAATATGGATACCCCGTGTATGTTTACACAATGTACATTTGGAGATTTTATTTATTTATTGAATTTAATTATTTCAAGGCATCATGTGGAGCATACATGTGCCACTACATTCTAGATATATGGATATCGCAATCATCCTCGACTTTTGGAACATGAAATGAAGAGGCCATTAGAATCATAAGAGAATTGGCATATTCCATCTTTGATCACTCATGTGAGAGTGATGATAGTGATGTTTTTGATGATATAAACCATGTCAAACGTCCTTAGCTGCTTGTTAAAGCTGTAGTTTTAGATGCAGTTCATAAAAATATTTGGAATTGTATTAAAAGGATGTCAAGTTGATGGAATTGAATGTTTGAAAGTATACCAAATATTAGAGGTCATGATGTTGAAATGAAAACAGGGAAACACTTGAATTATTTGTCCATTTTCCGGTGACCGGAAAATGGTCCATTATTTCCTAGTTTTTAATGCTAGGAAACAGTTTAATTATGCACCTATTTCCTGGTCATGGTGACCAGGAAATGATCCCCTATTTCTTGGTCATTTAAATCGGGAAATAGGCTTAATAAGCCACTATTTTCTAGTCAGGAATACCTGGAAATGGGCATATTAAGCCCATGTTTTCTGGTCATTGAAACTGGGAAATAGGGATAATAAGCCCCTGTTTCCTAGTCATTAATACTGGGAGACATTATTGAGGTATGATAAAAATAGCCTAAATGTCGATATTTCATTCGTAATTGGATAAATATTGACATACATAGTGGAGTTGTTTATATACATTAGAAAAATATTTTTTTGCTTCTTCGTGCTAATGTTAGAGATACATTTTCTAGTGGTAATACTTGTACATAGTCATTGGTAACATTTTATTTTTGACATTCATTATGCAACGGAAGTATGTACATATAATGTCAACTTAGTTGTAAGCATGTCACTTCGATACCCTTACAAGGCTAAGACCAATATGAATCCACTTGATCCATAAATAAATGCATATCAGAACACATAACCAGTTGAGATTAATTAGAAAAAACTAGTGTGATATTTTTTAATGTAATAAATAATTATCAACCTATATACATAATGAATTTGTTTATAATATTGAAAAAATATTTGCTTCTTCGTGCTAACAAAAGAGATATATTTCATAGTGGTGATACTTCTAACATTTTGTTTTCGACATTCATTGTGCAGCAAAAATATGTACATATAATGTCAACTTAGTTGTGACCATGTCACTTCGATAAGTTACTTGTAGATATTCATTGGTAACATTTTGTTTTGAGCAAGATAAGTTATTTGGTTGGTGTTCAAATAAAATTAAAAAAAATGACTTTATCCGAACAATATATCAGAAAACAACTGCATTATTTTCCTATTTCAAGGTCTTGATGACTAGGAAATGGTGGCACCGTTTTCAGGTCACAAAGATCGGGAAAACTTACACATATAAGCAACTGTTTCTTAGTCACCAATATCAAAAAAATCTTCATTACTTGTCTATTTCTAGGTCTTGATGACCGGGAAATGATGGTACCGTTTCCAGGCCACATGGACCGAGAAATAGGCAAATAAGCAACATTTTCCCGATCAAAAGACCTAGATGAAGGTTTCTCAGTCAAAAGACAGGGAAACCTTAATATGATTTCTAGGCTTAAGGATAGGGAAGCTACTGGGTAGTAGTTTATTGGTCTTTTAAACCAGGAAGTAGTGTAATTGCAAATCCGTTTTCCGATTTCTCTAACCGGGAAACCACTAGACACTGCTGGAGAATTTTTTTTAATTTCTTCAGTTTTGTTTCACTTCCAATTTAATTTTACCTAAAATATTTCCAGGATTTCACAATCAACAAACAAATAGCATTATGAACCCTAATAAACCTACACAACCCAAAACACAATTTCATAAAATGTTATAATTCAAGCTATATTTCTTGAAAAATATAATTGTAACAATAGTTTAATAACATTATTACATAAGTGAGGATTCAGAGGATGTGGCTTTTGGATCATGTGATACGTCCTCATTTATAGAGTCATCTCTTGGCCACGCCGCTTGCATCACATCTGCGGTAGACGTGATGTTTTGATTTGATCCCTCTGAATCGTGCACTTCCTGATATATGTTTGGACATTTATGGATTGTATGTTCTGCCTCATGACAATATCCACAATGTACTTGCCTGCGGCGCTAGACATTTTCAGGTGGAATATGAGCATTATTATCTCTTGTTGCACTAGGTTCACCAATGGAAACATCTTGATGTTTTTTGGTGAGCCTGGTGTGTCCTTTTTCGCCACATCTACCACAAGTTTTTGTCTGAATTTTCTCCCCTCTAGATGGTATTCTTTTCCTCTTTGGATGACCCGATTGCCACTTTTCTATAGGTGGTAGGACCATTTTATTATGCTCAGACCATGTTCTCATACTTGCTACGGAATTTATTGGTCCTTCATAAGATGCTCCCCACCATTCCTTACTATAGAATTGATGTCATAAGGTGTAGGGATGAACCATCATCAACCTATAATGTTAGAAATGAATACCATTAGAAATTTGTATAAAATTACATAATAAAATAAAGAAAAATGCTAAGAAACTACAAACAAAATACCTAGCAGCAGCTAGAGCATGTGAGCAGGGAAGATGATCAAGATCCCAAGCCTTACATCTACATGAGTTTGTTTCAAAATCAACCACATGAACATCGTCCCCATGTGTCACTTGGTATCGCCTACCTTCAAGTATTTGTCAAGCAATGCTATTCAGGACGACATCTTCAAGATCATCAATATGTTTAACAGCCCCGATTGTTACTGGGGTAACCCGCTTCTGAGTAGCTTCTCGCCTCTCACAGAACCAGCATTGAGTCAAGTCTCTTAAAAATTCAATCGTAGCTGTGATAGACAACATACGGGCTTTCTTAATGGCCGCATTTGTTGATTTTGCAATGTTGGAAGTTAACATTGCGTACCTCCTCCCATGACAATAAACACGTGCCCACCTAGCCTTACCAATCTTTTTCAACTCCTTGAAAATATTTGGACTCACTTGTTATATATCATCAAAAAGAGCATCACACTTCTTCTTCGAGTGAGCATAACAGGAAGCTTTCAATAAACGTCCAATATTTCCCAGCTTACTACCGTATTGCTTCAAGTTATTAGTCTAGTGGTAGTAGCATATAACATGTGGGACATCGGAGTAGACATGTCTAATGAAATTGAATATACTTTTATGGCGATCTGAAACAATGATAAAATCATTAGGCACTCTAATTGCTTGTTTTAACTTAGAGATGAACCATCGCCAAGAAGCATTATCTTCTCTATCTGCAAATCTAAATGCTAGTGAATAGATGTCGCCATTACCATCTTGAGCAATTGCAGTCATAATCCACCCCTTATACTCTCATTTCCTTTGTGTTGCATCGATTGCAATTACTAGACGTACATATGATAAAAATCCCCGAATCGTGGCACCTAGAGCAAAAAATGAGTACAAGAAAGTATTATATTCTTTAGTACGTAGAAAAGTAATAGTACCCGGATTGGAATATTTCAACTGAGAAAAGTAAGTCGGCAGAATTTGATATGACTCAACTCCGTCACTATATGCGAACTTCAAAGCATGCTGAAGGGATCTCCATGCCTTACTATACTCAATATTGAACTGATACCGATTCTCTATTTCATTATACACCTGTTTAGGATAGTAATCAACCATGGTAACTCGGGATGAGTACAAATTGCTAATGCGATTAGATTTCATGGGTCGATGATATGAGGCATGTGTATCGGGCATGCATGAATGTTTTGGTGCAAACTCTGAAACATGTCATAATGAAGTGCCCCTACCTCGCCTAGCATGGAATGCAAACGAGCATGTTTCATCCAAACATTTCACTTCAAATCGAATATTATTAGAACGGATTATTTTGGTGGTGAACTAATTATCTAGAGCATGCTTCCCAATAGCTTCTTTCATATCTTTTTTATTTCTAAATGTCTCACCCTTTTGAAGAGGATTGATTTGGACTAGAGCTGACAATGCATATATGACATCCTGGTTGAATGAATAACAACTAGCACCTGGTAAAACCCAACTCTGTTCATTCGGCGGGCCGACATGTACCGGTTCTTCATCGCCCTCCGAACTGACGCCATGAAAACCCTCTATATCATTCAAATCATTTTGATCATCTTTATCACCTTCAGACTGTGTACCATCCATTACCTCAGTATTCTGTGGAAAATCTTCAGCCATGCCTGATGCATTAGGTTAATTAATTGTGAAAAAAAATATTATGTATTTCATCCACAGTAGGAATGAAAATATCCATATTTGGTCCACCAACATCTACATGATGAATGCTTCCAGTGACTTGATCAGTTGGACCATTGTCTTTTGATATAGCATCCACAAATAAATACAAATGCTCACTATGATCCTCCATCGCAAATTGTAAGTCATCATCATCTATAATTTGAGACTTATCTCTTGTTGAAGTTGTGACAAATGAATGAATGGTTAATTCCGAACTCGATTCTACCTATAACTTTGAATGTAGTTTGTACACTAATTGGGAAAATGAAATACTAGTATCAAGAAGTATAACAATCATTTGATCACCCTTGTACTCGCCATAAATCCATTCCACTTTAAATTTCACCACGCACCTTTTCACTCCCATCCCTACGTAAATTCAATAAAGAAAATATTTTAGTTAAAATTAAACTGAAAGCAAAAAATTAAAAAAAAAATTAAATAATTCTTACAGTAGTATTGCAGTGGTTTCCCGGTCACATAAACTGGGAAACAGATGTATATTAAAACTATTTTTCGGTGTTAAAAATCGGGAAACTACTTCCCAGTAGATTCCTGGTCTTTAGCACCGGAAAATGTATTCATGGTTTTCGGTCTTAATACTGGGAAGCTGACATCTAGGTTCTTGGCCATGAAGGCCAAGAACCATTCATACTTGAAGATAGTTCCCAGTGTTATATGCCAGGAACCTGTATGTATATTTCCTGGTTCTGTTTACCGGGAAATGTGTTGACTATTGTTCTATTTTTCGGTTATCGGGACCGGAAAATGACTGAAAATATTACGATTTCCAACGAAAATTTCCAACGTTAGCTTCAAAATTGATTCGAAATAATAACTCAGCTATCCACATGATATTATAAAAAAAATCCTTAATTAAACAAAAATATAGATTTTATAGAGTCAATATCTCTATATAACAAAATTCATAATAACCATGTTCTAAATCCCAATTATGTAAATTAAAAAGAAAAGAAAAAAGAAAGAAATACCTTTTAGTTGCAATGGAATAAGAATACTAAGTTGATTGGTTGAAAGATAAGATTTGATATGATTATCGCTTACGAACGGACCAATTGAATGAGTTACATAGAAGATTTGAGTTGCATGGGGTGGGATTAGGGTTCATGCAAATTGGGATTATTATTATTATTATTATTATTATTTTAATATTGGTGGGGACCTATCATAAAATTGGTGGGGACCTTTTTAGAATTTGATAGGGTCATTTTATAATTTTAATAATTGAATTCAAAAATTTGAAAAAAGGACATTCATGACTTTACACACAATTTAAAAGGATTTGATATAATTTTAATTTATTTTTTAATATATAAGGGTAAAAACTTTTAAAAATTGTTTATTTTTATAAAAAAATTAGTGTTGTTCTAAAAATATAACTTTTTGTATAAAAAGCCCAATCATACATAAAATTTAATTTTGATACATTACTAAAATAGTTTTAAAAAATAAAACAAACATTATAGATATGATACTTATAAAATATTTGTTAATATATGTAGAAAAATATTTACATGTATAGTGGCAATAAAATAAAAATAAGTTAATTGTAGAAATAACTCGAACATTATTTTGTTAACTTTATAAAAATGAATTTATTACATGGAATAAGTTAATTTTATGAAATAATTATCAAACACATTTATTAAAAAAAATTAACTAATTAAGTAGGTCAATAACCTAATTTATTTCGAATAAGCTGGTAAAAACACCCTTTGTATTTATAGAATTAAAAATAAATGTCAATAATTGCTAATTAAAAATATACTCCCTCCGGATTATTAATATAGAGAAAATTTCCGTTTTGAGCGTATTATTTATATAGAGAAATTTTCTATAAGGGAAAATTTTTAAAGTTAAAATATCTAAAATATCATTTCTTAAAAAGTATGTATAACTAACTTTTTAAAAATTTTAAAAATGTATTATACTCCCTCCGTCCCTAATTAATTGTTACACTTACTAAAAATGGATGTTCCTAATTAATTGTTACACTTCCATTTTTAGTAAATTTTTATAATAGAAAAGATAATATTACCTTTATACTTTTTCAATCACCCAACCCCACCAACCAATATAATATACAATTTTTTCCTTTTTTAAATTCTCATATTATCTCACAACATTTTAGGTGGGCCCCTTCAATAATATATTCAATTGTAATTTATTTGTTGTTGTAAGGATAATTTTGGCGATTCATAATTTATCACACTACCTCACAAATTTCCAACTGTAACAATTAATTATGGACGGAGGGAGTATTAATTATGAAATAATGAGGAGCGGTAATGGAAATTAACTTCTTTTCTTAATCCCCGCGAAAAGTTAATTTTCTCTATATTTATATTCTGGAGGGAGTATGAAAAAACAATTATAATTGTTTTTATTGTTATTTAAAAAAAACAAGCTTAATAATGGTGGTTAATTAATAATTTTTTGAATTATGTAAATATATATTATAAATTTATTTTTAATACACTAGTATTTAACTTTCTATATATATTCTAAATAATTATAAAACATATCTACCACTCATAGTTTTAAAACACAATAAATCAATAAAATATTGATGAAGCATAATAATATTTAAAATTAAAAATTAGTGAAAGAATAAAATATATGAAATAATCATGCAGATCAAATCGAAGATCCGGAAGGAGGAAAGAATATGCATTTGTCTCTCCTATTTCAATTTTGCAAATTCTCCACCTATGTTTTATTATATGTTATGATATTTTAGTGACTATTTAAAATTTTAATTAATTACTCTAATTATATTTTAATTATGCAAAACTTGTTAAGGTAGAAGAATGAGTTATGTTAATAATTTTTTAAAGATAACATAATAAATTATACAATTTAATATATAATATGTAAAAGATTACATTCTTTTTATAATAAATGGGCAAACTTTTATCAACATATAGATTTGTTATAAAATTCACATAATATTCGAAATTGATTATATATTTTTAAATAAATGAGAATAGACAATTAAAATTTTATGTATATACTTCAGTAAAAAAAAAAAAAATGACACTATTTAAAAGTCATCACTAGTTTATTTTTATGAATGTCAAGATTTTTTTAAATAATGTTACTATTATTATTAAAATGAGTTACCAATATTGATGCACCGGGCTTTCGGCATTGATTTTGGGTATGGAATTTAGGGCCCAAATTTGACTGGTTGAAGCGAAACGGCGATCTGAATCAAACACATCGCCAAAGGCGATGATATACGATGCATGTCGGTGTTTCAGGATCGTTTAGAAGGGTTTTTTGAACTTTTATTATTTTAAGGGTTTTTTCGTAATTTTGGAATTATTTTGTTAGGGTTAAGAGTAACGCCTTATAAAAGGGGTGTTTAGGGTTTCTAAGAGGCAGACTTGATATTATATTTTTCAGTAAATCAATTGAGCGAACGAATTGTTCCTCTTATTCAATTCGCAATACTCTTTCAGCCAATTCACACACGTTTCCGGCATCAGTTGGTATTAGAGCTCTGGTTGCTTTTACTCGATGGCTGAAAATAATCGTGGAGGTCGTGGTGGAAGGCGAGGTCGTGGTCGGGGGCGTGGAGTCGTTCCTGAAGTAGACGAACCACCGCATCACAGAGACCCGCGAGACGTGGAAATTGAAGAATAGAGACAGCGGATCCGGGATTTGGAACGACAACTCGCGCAGGTGGGGTTGGATGTTCAATCCGAAGGTGAGGAATCTGATGCGACATCCGAATACGAGGAGGAAGATGTCAACCCTTTTTGGGTTCGAAACCAGGGGCGAAATCGGGGGATGCGACCTGGACATCGGTCACCTGTTCGAAATTTTGGAATGAAGATCGAGATTCCTGAGTTTGAAGGTAAGACTCATCCTGATGAGTTTATCGATTGGTTGCGCACTGTGGAGAGGGTTTTTGATATTAAGGACTTCACTGAGGAAGAGAAGGTTAAAATTGCGGCGATTAAGTTGCAACAACATACCTCGATTTGGTGGGAACACGTTAAAAAACAGCGTGTTAGGGAAGGAAAATCGAAGGTGAAACGATGGGACAAGATGAAGAAATTGCTGCAAAGAAAGTTCTTACCTTGTCATTACCGGCAAGAGGCGTTTATCGAGTATCACAATGTCAAACAACGCAATTCGACAGTGGAGGAGTATACCGAGGAGTTTGATCTGTTGCGGATGCGTTGTGATGTGGATGAGGAAGAAGAGCAGACTGTGGCTCGGTTTCTGGCTGGTCTACGAACAGAGATTTCTAACGTTGTCCATTTGCAACAGTATTGGACGTATGAGGATGTCTATCGATTGGCCTTAAAGGTGGAGTCGCAATGCAAAAGAATAGGCAGTGCATCCAAATTTCAGAATCGATGGTTTGGTAAAGGTTTTCGAGGGAAAGGAGAGAGTTCCGCAATAAAATCGACACCAATCGCTGCTAAGGGTGCGAGTTCTGAACCTGCAGCGGAAGGGGATCAGAGCAACACGGGAAATAACAGGGGAGGGACTGCTGCTAAGCGTTGTTTCAAGTGTCAGGGGTTGGGACACTTTGCTGCAGATTGTCCTAATCGTCAGATTGTGACGTTGGTCGAGAATCCAAACTATGACGGAGAACCAATTTATGATGAATCTGATAGTGAACCAGAGGATGCGGGGCCAGTACAGGACAAAGTGATTTATGCAGATTCTGGTGAGTCTTTAGTCGTTCGTCGAGTTTTAAATATTGCTATTACGGAAGATGAGTCGTGGCTTAGGCATAATATCTTTCATACTAAGTGCACTAGTGGTGGAAAGTATGCACTGTGATCATAGATGGGGGAAGTTGCGAGAACGTAGTTTCCGCTACTATGGTGGAGAAGTTGAGGCTGAAAACAGAGGACCACCCTCGACCGTATAAGCTGTTGTGGCTTAAAAAGGGGAGCGAGGTGAAAATTAGTAAGAAATGTCTTGTGCAGTTTTCGATTGGCGAGAAATATGCTGATGAGGTGTGGTGTGGTGTGATTTCCATGGACGCCTGCCATATCTTGTTGGGAAGGCCATGACAATTTGACAGAAAAATGCAGCATGATGGGTTTAGAAATACCTACAGTTTCAAGAAGGATGGTAGAGCTATTACCCTGGGCCCTACCGATTTGAGAATAGAAGTGCAGAATAATCTGTTGTCCAAATCAAAATTCAGGGAGGAGGCGGTGCGTGCCCCTGAACTTTTTGCTGTTGTAGTGGTAGAGCCAAATACTGCGGGTCCTGAAGTCCCTTCACAAGTCAGACCCTTACTTGAGGAGTTTGCTGACGTTGTACCGGAGGAGTTGCCACCTGGGTTGCCACCAATGAGAGACATTCAGCATCATATGGACTTCATCCCAGGAGCTGTTATTCCTAATAAGGCGGCATACAGAATGAGCCCTAAGGAACATGAAGAGCTGCAGCGGCAAGTGCAGGAGTTGCTGGAAAAGGGTGCGATCAGGGAGAGTATGAGTCCTTGTGCCGTGCCGGCATTATTAGTCCCTAAGAAAGACGGAACGTGGAGAATGTGTATAGATAGCAGAGCTGTTAATAAAATTACAATCAAGTATCGTTTTTCCATTCCGCGATTTGACGATTTGATTGATCAGTTACATGGGGCTACTATCTTTTCGAAGATAGACTTGAGGAGTGAGTATCATCAAATCAGAATGCGAACTAAAGATGAGTGGAAAATGGCATTCAAGACTAGAGATGGCTTGTACGAGTGGATGGTGATGCCATTCGGATTATCTAACGCGCCGAGCACTTTTATGAGACTGATGAATTAGGTTTTTCGTTCTTTTATTGGCAAATTCGTTGTCGTATATTTTGATGATATCCTGATTTATAGTGCTTCGATTGAAACGCATTTACAGCATCTACGAGCAGTGTTGGGGGCCTTGAGGGAGTAGAAGTTATATGCCAATCTGAAGAAATGTCACTTTTTAACTAATCATGTGACTTTTTTGGGATATATAGTATCGCAGGAAGGCATTCAGGTAGACCTGATGAAGATTGAGGCCATTACAAGTTGGGGAACTCCGAAAAATATCCATGAGGTACGCAGCTTTCATGGGTTAACATCTTTTTATCGGAGGTTTGTCCGAGATTTCAGCACTATCATTGCACCTCTTACGGATTGTCTAAAGGGGGTAAGTCTACGTGGACCAAAGAGGCGGAAGCGGCATTCCTATTGCTGAAAAAGAAGATAACTGAAGCCCCGATTTTGGTTCTTCCTGATTTTTATGAGGTTTTTGAAGTACACTGTGATGCTTCATGCGTGGGTATTGGGGTGTACTGAGTTAGAAAAATAAATCGGTGGCATTTTTCAGTGAGAAGTTGAATTAAGTAAAGAAGAAGTATTCAACATATGATAGAGAATTCTATGCCACAGTACGGAGCTTAGAGCATTGGCGTCATTATCTTATTTCGAGGGAGTTTGTTTTATATTCTGACCATGAAGCCCTGAAATATATTAATGCGCAGCAGAAACTAAATGCTAGGCACGCGAAGTGGGCGGAGCTGCTTCAGGTTTTCAGTTTCGTAATTAAGCATAAAGCTGGAGTGATGAACAAGGTGGCAGATGCATTGAGCAGAAAACATTCCCTGTTGTCTACAATGCAGGTAAAAGTTTTGGGCTTTGACTCTTTTAAGGAATTATATATTGATGATCTATATTTTGGAGATGTCTGGAAGAAGTGTCAAATAAGTCCGTTCCAACAGTTTTTGTTAGTGGCTGATTTTCTCTTCAAGGGAAATAGGTTGTGTATCCCTATGTGTTCTTTAAGGGAGTCCATTATTACTGAGAGTCATGCAGGGGGCTTAGCTGGACACTTTGGAACTGATAAGACGATGGCCTTGCTGTGTGAGCATTTCTACTGGCCTCGAATGGAGCGTGATGTGGCACATTTTGTGGAGAAGTGCCGAGTATGTCACGTGGCCAAAATGAAGGGTACTAATGTTGGATTATACATGCCTTTACCTGTTCCGCTTGCACCGTGGGAAGATGTCAGTCTTGATTTTGTGTTGGGGTTGCCGATGACACAGCGGAATAAAGAGTCCATAATGGTGGTGGTCGACAAATTCTCTAAGATGGCCCACTTTATTCCCTGTAACAAGACCTTTGATGCTTCACATGTTGCTTGTTTATTTTTGCAGGAGATTGTCAAGCTTTATGACGTCCCTAAAGCTATGACCTCAGATCGTGATGTGAAGTTTGTAAGTCACTTTTGGCGTACTCTGTGGTGGCATATGGGAACCAAGTTGAAATTTAGCTCATCTCATCATCCCTAGACCGATGGCAAACAGAAGTTGTCAACCGAAGCTTGGGGAATTTACTACGAAGTCTGGTTGGTGATAATCCACGACAGTGGACGTGGTGCTACCTCAGGCAGAGTTTGCTTATAACCGGTCACAGAACTGAACAACGGGCAAGAGTCCTTTCGAGATAGTCTACGGGCGTAATCCAATTACTCCTTTGGATCTCGCGCCTTTACCCTTAGTCAAGCAGTTCAGTTCTGATGCAGATGAACACGCAAAACAGATTAAGGAGCTGCATTCCGAAATTCATGACAGAATTACTAAGCAGAACATGAAGTACAAACAGAGAGTGGATATGCGACGGAAGAGAGTGGTCTTTAAAGAGGGTGATCTCGTGTGGATTCACCTCAGAAAAGAACGATTCCCTGCTGGCAGGTTTGGCAAATTACATCCTCGAGCTGATGGTCCATTCAAGGTTCTAGAGCGAATAAATGACAATGCGTACAAGATTGAGCTGTCGGGTAAGTACAATGTATCCGGGACTTTTAATGTAGCAGATTTATCGCCCTATCATACAGACGAAGAAGAACTTGGAGAGCTTGCTGTTGGTGAAGATGAATTAGATTCGAGGACAAATCTTCTTTCTAGCAGGGGAGAATATGATGCACCGGGCTTTCGGCATTGATTTTGGGTATGGAATTTAGGGCCCAAATTTGACTGGTTGAAGCGAAACGGCGATCTGAATCAAACACATCGCCTTTGGCGATGATCTACGATGCATGTCGGTGTTTTAGGATCGTTTAGAAGAGTTTTTTGAACTTTTATTATTTTAAAGGTTTTTTCATAATTTTGGAATTATTTTGTTAGGGTTAAGAGTAACGCCTTATAAAAGGGGTGTTTAGGGTTTCTATGAGGCAGACTTGATATTATATTTTTCAGTAAATCAATTGAGCGAATAAATTGTTCCTCTTATTCAATTCGCAATACTCTTTCATCCAATTCACACACGTTTCCGGCATCAAATATATTACTATTAACTTGAATTGCATTTACAATTATGGTTAAATAGTAGTATAATTTATATGAAGTGATTTATTTTTAGTAATGATTATTTTTTTCAATTGTACCATATATGAATTTGATAAAAATTTAATCTATTTTATTATTATTTCATTTTCAAAGTCAAAAATTTTCTAAATAGATAATAATTTAATATCGTAAAAATTATTATTTTATTCTATTTTCCCATATCTTAAAATGATAAACTTTTCTAGTTACAAAATAAATTATGGAATATTAAAAAAAATCCATCCTATTTTTATTTTATTTTTAATCATATAAATAAATTAACTAATCTATTATATGTATTAAAAATTCATGAAAATATCTAAAAAGATATTTCTATTCTTCCTAATATAATTTGGTTTTAATTAAAATAAAATTATGACCATTTTATTATTTTTAATTATATATTAATGAACCCGAATAAGAATAAGATTTAATCTAAATAAAATTTAGCCTCACATAATAGTCATTAAATTTTAAGTAGTCTATTAATGCATGTTATTTTTAATTAGTCAACATTAATGGAAACTTGAATTTCATAAGTTAATTTTACAAAACAAAAATAAATAAATCATGTAGAGTAAAAAAAGAAATAAAGTATTAAAAATAGTGTATAAAAAGTTGTTTGTTTGATATTTATGGGTTATTATTATTAATAAATTGAATTAAAAATAATATGTTGTATGAATAAATTTAAATGGATGTAATTAATTTTTTAAATATGGTATTTTATTATAATATATTAAAAACTATAAAAATAAATTTATTAGTATTATTTAAAACATATCAAATAATTATGTTATATTTTTAAATATTGAGTATAATAGAAAACATTTAAAACATACTACATATCAACGATTATACTTCAAAATATGTAAAAATGTAATTCATCTTTTCAAAACTCAATAACTTATTAATATCTTTTCAAAATTTACGTACATGTTACATATCGTACATGTTTGGTTCGTGAAGATTTATTTAATAGTTGGCAGTACAGATAATATAATTTTCACATTCACAACGCAGTATCTTAAGTTTTGTACTATTTTAAAAACTTGTAATGGCTCAAAGCCTTCTTTTTTCTAAGGTGCCGGTGGAGTGTCTCCTACATATATTCCACCTTTTTTTATCTTAGGTTTTAAATTTTCAATGGAGTGCTTTTCTTTAGACCGATGAAAATCCTGCATATCATACATATAAATTATAATTTTTAGATAAAGTTATTTCTACTAATGCATAATGTAAAGAAAAAAATTATTCTACTTACTTGATCCTTTAAAGAAGAGAAAATCATGGTGAATTGTTGATCCAATACATATGAAAATTGTTAGTAAAATATCTCTATGACCTTCACTACGTAGTTGCATGGTTAATCTGTGTACAGATGAAATATATTAGTTTTAACCATAATTTTAAATAATTTTAAATAATTTTAAATTAGTGTCAATATGTTAATTTATTTTGGGTTACACTAATTACCAAAAATAGTAAGTAAATAAAAATTTAACAAATGATGAAAACATTCATCAATGGAGTGATATACTTACTTTTATATAAATAATATATTGATATTTAAAAATAAATATTCTATCTAAATTTGATTTATAATTGATTAAAAAATAAAAACACAAACTATATGTATATAATTTAATATCTTACTTTGTACGAAAAAAAATGGCGGAGATAGGATTTATTTTTCAATCATAGACTAATATATAAACAGCGGACATGTAAATTGGAAGTTTGTTAGAAGTTATAATTAATATATATATATATATATATATATATATATTCATGTAGAAGAAATAAGCATAGCACAAAGTGAGGAATAATAGAACTTACGAAAAACCTATTCAACCACACTTCAATTTCAAATAGAGTGAAAAAAAAAATCCCAATTGAATGGAACTGACAAGCAACTTGAGATAGAGAAAAAAAAATCTCAATTTAAATGAACAGTGAAGGGGCTAGAATATTCGAATAGAATATTCGAATATCCTTAGAATATACATAAATTCTATTGATATCTTTAGAATATTCGAATATACATCAATTCTGACATTTTTATAATATTCAGTTATATAATGATTTATTTGAGAGTCGGTTGTTTTAATTTTAAATTTTGCTAAATAAATGTATTTCTAAAAATTAATAATAATATATTAGTTTTTAAATACAATTTATTTAAGTGTATATCTTACAATAAAATATTATATAAAACTTTAATATAATATTGCAGATTGTTTTTACACTTTAATACTTGTTATTAAGTGGATGAAATTTTCTAAAATTTATTAGAATTACCCATTTTGAAGAATTTTCTAACCTACCATTATCCCTCTTCACTTTTTTTCTAACACTTATTTGGTGTTAAAATAAAATTAAGTTAAAAATATTGTTATTAATAGAATAATTATTTAAAAAGTAAAATTTTTGTAGCAGTGTTGTGTGTACTTCTTTTATCGATGATGTGAAACTAAAAAATATTAAATATTCAGTCCAATCCATATTTGGTATGTAGAAGATTGTTGATGGTGCCTCAGTATAAATCTCTCCCACTGCCTTAAACTTTATTTTATCCTCATTCAAAGAATCAGTAATAATTTTTTATATACTACTTTATATATATATATATATATAAATAAAAGTAATTTATTAATTAGGTGATTAATTAGTTTTTATATTTTTTAATATTATTTTATAATTGGAAGTTTTATTTTTTTAATAAATATTTATTATTTTATAAAAGTTAAAAGAGGTACTTATGTATTTTTTTAAATACTCCTATATTATTTTATTGTAGTGGTTCGGACACAACAGTTGATCCGGACTGTTTAGACCGAATGGTTCAGGGTTTAACGTGGACCGACTCCAAATGTCAAGGTATCCTGCAAAAGAGTAAGGAACGTCCGAGAGGACATGGGGACACCGGTGTGGTGTCCGTAGGCACTCCGACGCTCAAGTCAGCTTTAAATTGAGAGCAAATAAGAAACTAAACAAATGAAAGAAAGAGTTAACTTTCTGTGTTCAATGATTCCTGTCGGAAGGATGGCCTCGGAAGCCTGTTGACAAACGCTTGAATGAGCTCTGGGCTCAGTTGATTATGATCAGTAAAGCGGTCAGAAACGCCAAATAACCACCGGAGTGTAATCGGAGATGGTGACAGTGCGAGTAACAATTTTAGCAGAGTTTCGGTAAGCAAACGACTGTCCCCTTTGTGAGGTTTAAGCCCTCTATTTGTAGAGGCTTGGGAGGCTGTTGCCTGATCCTAGCGAGATTCACGCGGAACGATCTCCGCAGAATCCGGGATCTCATCAACAGCCCGCTTACCCTGTCGATGGGCCTCAGAAGGAACGAGCTGTCTCGGAATTACTGGGCCTGGGCCTCTCAGAATAAGCAGGCCTGGGCTTGGGCCTGAACTTTGTTTTCGAACCGGGCTCGGATTTCCAGCCCACTATATTTATGTAAAATAAATTATTTAACTATTTACCTAACTCTTATTTAAAGCTTTTATAAATCTTGAATGATTGTTGTTATGAATATATATATATATATATATTATATTATAAGTGAAATACTACTTGATTATACAAGTTTACACCATGTTTTTAAAATTTTTTTCCAAATATTGTTTCATGTGATCATTCATAGGATAAAAGTGTGAGTTTGACTATTCTAAAATGTTCCATTGCTATAATTTAACTATTCTCTGATAACTTGATAGAGACAAAAAGGTATATATATAATAAAATAAAACTACATGCCTGCAACTATCAACAATAAACACAAATTAAATAAGTATATATATATATATAGATATTGTAGTGGTTCGGACACAACAGTTCGATCCGACCTGACGGAACCAGATTCTCTCGGACGATAGGGGACCGATTTCTGATGCAAAGAGTTCCTGCAAAAATAATAACGGAACGTCCGAGCGGACCTTGGGGACACCGGTGTGGTGTCTGTCGTAGGCACTCCGACGCTCAAGTCAGCTCTGAGTTTAGATTAGAAGGTAATGGTAAAAGAAGAAGAGAGTAATACTTCCTGCAAAGGATTATTCCTGTCGGAATGGAATGACTGTGTGGCAGTATGACACCTAGAGCTCTGGGCTCGATTGGTTAAGACCAATAAGATGATCGGAGTCGTGAGTTATGCACCGAAGTGTAATCGGAGGTGTGAATTGAACACCGGAATATGACTGACGACAATAGCACTACGAGAAGTGATTTGGGCAGAGATACGTGAAAGCGTGTCCCTCTTAATGAGGTTATGACTTCTATTTATAGAAGCTTGAGGAGCCCGTTGGAAGATCTTGCCGAGATCCTGGCGGAAGGATCTCCGTAAGATCCGGGATCCTCTCAACTGAGAATCTGTCAGTTGAAAGGTCTCGGAAGAAGGATTGGGCTTACAGGCCTCTCGGAACGATTGGGCCTGGGCCCCTCGGAAGCATTGGGCCTGGGAATTTGGCTGGAGGCCTAATCGCTGACTCTGGGCTTGGGCCTTGATTTTGGACCGGGCTAGGATTTTCAGCCTCTACAGATTCCCCCATTCATCCGTGAGGAATGTTATGAGCGGATGAATGTATGAGGCAACTAAAGCAGTTGAGTTCCACTAGGTCACATCATCATTATGACCGCCGTATTTGTGCTGATTCGTCTGTCAGGCACACCATGTTAGAAAAACTCTCAATTGGGTGAGTTGCACGTGGAGAAACTTCTAAAGGAAGCTTTGGCTTTCTCATTTGCCTGTGTCTATAAATAGGTCAGAGGCTCATCTTCTCAAAATTTTGGCTACATCTCTCTTGTTTATTTCGTCGTTTGATGCTTTTATTTTGTTGTTTGACTGAAATAATAGTGAAGGTAGTGGATGAGACCACTGGCCGGGAGGTAGTACATACTTCGGTTTTTGGTCCTTAGGGAATTCAAGTGAGGGACTTCCCTTCTATAATTCATTTGGACCAAATGGAGGCCACAAGGATGACTTATGATATTCCGGATGATGTTTTAATCCGTGCCCCAGAAGGTGACGAGAGGGCAGATTGGGTTTATGATATTCCGATCGGTGGTACTCAGAAGACTTTGTAAGAGGTTACGAATTGTTTCGAAACAGGTCAATCCGAATATCATGAGGATTCTACGGTCGTTCGACGTAACGGTCGAGGAAAAAGGAATAGTTTTTGTAAGGTCGTAGATATGCATGCGGCCAATTTCGTTCAGAAGGTCGTTGGTGACTTGGACCAAGTGTACCTACACTGTCACTCAGATTAAACATGAGTGTTCCTAGATCCCGCCTTGTGTGATAGAGCATGGAAGGAACGGTACTTCTTTGTCTCTGGGCACTGGAGAGAGAAGGAAGATATGTATATCCTGTTTTGGTAGACTTCCGAGCCAAGTATGAGGGCAACGAATGACTCGGAACATTTTTTCATTCTCATTCAATCTTTAAATTCTACGTGCTAACTTTTGTCTTCTATGTTTTTTTTAGTGGAAGTTGGGAAGGCGAACTGTCCGTGTGGAAATAACAGCGAGGCTGTCATTGACCGGATCCTGAGCTACGACCATGAGATCCAAGACTTGTGATGTTTGGTTCCAATTCATCCCGACCCAACCAAGAGAGGTCAAGCTCCGAGGATGGTTGGTCAAGACTCTCGGAAAAAGAATGACAGTAAGTCTTCTAAGGGGGCCGAGGCCCTAAAGTTCTTGATGAGTCGGCGTTTGAATAAGGGCAATGTGATCGGCGGCTCCTCTTAAACGAGGAGACAAAAGGAGAAAGATAATGAAAGGGCCACAGTGGCTTCGGCTGGGAAGCCGAGCAAAGATAAGGGGATCGGAAGCTTTTATTTGACAGGCGCTTTGATTTAGTTGAGGAACTTGTCTTAGCAAGCCACAAGGTAAAGTCCGAGCTAACTTATTTTACCTCTTAAAGGCAATTTAAGGCTAATAGCTCATGATAAAGAGGAAAAGCTTGCTCCGAGTGGGAGAAGACAAAGAAGGCTGTGGAGGAAGCCTCTATGCTGGAGGGGACTACAGAGTCTGTGTCTTCTCGGATGTCCGAGATGGAGAAGTACTTAGAGGAAGCGGAGAAAAAAGGTACGCGGATCAAGGCGATGGCAGAAGCGGATGCCAATAACCGAGTATACCAAAAAATTTTGGCGGGTATACTGACTAAGGAGGTGGCCGAGCAAAGGTACGGATACAGGATTCATTTCAGCTTGCGGAAGCTACTAAAACTTTTATTATGATCCCTACAGAGGACAATGACTCGGAAAAGAAGGAGGAAGCAGCCATTGCAATTGCTTCTGAGGTTGTAATTGCTTCCGAGGAGGACCCATCCGAACCAAATGTGTCCCCATCAGAGGAGATCATCGTTGAGGGCCAAGGAGACAGGACTGATGAGGTCCTTAATGAGCTAATTGTCCAGGTGCCCTTTTCTTATTTCCGTTATTCCTCTTTATTTGTATTTTCTTCCGTGCCTATACTCTTTGCTTCCGAATCAAAAGGTTTCTGTTTTTTTCTCATTTTTCCATGTCTTAATTTCATGTACAAAATTGCTAAGTATTGACTCGCAATAATAAAGGACGACTAAAATAAAATCAAAGTAAATCAAAGCGTAGAATGAACATTTGGAATTTCAATAATTAAGCTGAATATGCAATGCATATAGAGATATTGAATAAAGGTATGATCGTTCCGAGGCAATACTGGTGGTCCTATCGGACGTTAATGTTGATAGTTCAATCGGACAATAACTTTGATAGTCCTTTCGGACAATTACATTGATGGTCTTATCGGAAGATAATTTTAATAGTCCTTTCGGATAATTTACATCGATGGTCCTGTCGGACTATACTTCAATAATCATTTCAAACAATTACATTGAATGTCCTGTCGGACACTGGCATTTATAGTCATGTTGGACGATAAAACTGATTGTCCAATCGGATGATAACATTGGTTGCCCTGTCAGACGATTACTCGGGTTGTCCTGTTGGACGATTACTCGGATTGTCCTGTCGGACGATAACAGTGATCGTCCTGTCAGACGTTTTGTGTACATAGTTTTGATGTTGACCGAAGTGCTGATTCGGATTTGTAATGCGCTTTAAGGGGTCTTATTTTATGCCCTCGCGGAATCTTCAAGACGGTATTAATCTGAGCTCAGTTTTTTTCCGTTTCATCGTCTTGACAGATCTTCATGTTCTTATTTCATATTTTGGTGCGGACACCTCGTAAAAATATTTAGGGTTAGAACATGATTCGGAATCTTGTAGTATGGATATTAGATTTGGTTCCGGAACTTAACTTGGTTTTATATTCCTCTTTTGGAATTAATTTTTGGGCTTTTCGCCTTTAGTTCCGTACTACCTGAGAATTTAACACAGGGTGAGGGAGGTCCTCAACATATTGAGGACCCTCCGATGCTTAAGTCAGTAATCGATTCGGAAGGAAAATCAAAGTGAAAGTGCTGAAATTAGAGATAAGGGTTTTTAGAAAAACCTGAGACCCCGTTAAGGGATTATGGTCCGGATGGACTTCAGCTTTTGACTGCAAAGCAAATGAAGGGTTAGGATGGTCCTCAACTTATTGAAGACCCTCCGATGCTTAAGTCGGTAATCAATTTTGAAAGCAAATCAAAATTAAAATAGACTTAATCGTAAAAGTTTGAAGTTTAAGGTCGGAACCTGGTTCCCCGGAATACATGTGGAATGATTCAACTAGAAATGGAATTTCTTCAGGTGAACTGCATTCCAGGTGTTTTGGATAGCTCTGCCTGATTCATCCTGAAGTTGATATGCCATTTTACTTATTATTTCTGTGACTTGGTACGGATCTTCCCAGGATTTACTAGCTTATTTGCTTTAAATTTTTTCCTCGAGTATCCTGTCCCCTACGGAAAATGTTCTCGCTCGGACGGACTTGCGATAAGCTTCTTCGCTTGGTTCTTTATATTTTCACTTCGGAATTTTCTCGCAGTTCATTGATGGTGGCTAGGTCAAAGTTTAACATGATTTGGTTTTGATCATGAGGTGGGTATTGTCCGAATCTTGTGTCAGAAGGAAAGATTGTTTCTACCCCAAATACCAGAGAGAAGGCGTTTATTTTGTCCAGTCGGAAGTATTGGAGTTATTCTATAGGACCATAAAACACTCGGCAATTTCTTAACCCACGCACCCTTATGCTTCCCCAACCTTTTCTTGTGTATGGCCATTAAAGTCTTGTTGGTTGCTTCGGCTTGACCGTCGGCTTTTGGATACCTTAGAGTGGAGAAGTTCATTTTGACGTTCCATGTGATGTAGAAGTCCTTAAATATTTTAGAAATAAATTGTGAACCATTATCCGTGATGACTTTGTTCGGGCCTCGAAACCGGAAGAGAATGTGCTTCCATATGAAGTTCCTAACGGACAGATCTGTGATGTAGGTGAATGTCTTTCTTTTGCATCAAATTTCATGGTGAGCCAGTAAAAACTAGCTCGGAAGCATCTGAAGGCTAGGTTTCTTCCCTCAGAACGATTTCCAACTTGATCGTTGTTCACCGTAAATCTAGCTGCTAATGTCCGTACTTTTTGAGCTTCGACTATATCTTGGAGTAGAGTTCCATTTTGAATATATTCGAGGATTGTCTTGATCCAACTCTCTTGTTGATCACTAACTGGAAGGATTTCGGATCTAAGAGGCTCTTTTGATGTAGCGGATGTTTCAAATATGTCAGAGGAGAATGTATCTTGTGCCTGGATCCTTGACTGCCGAACCGTAAGAGGCAATACTGTCCGTACGGATTTTTTCCCCCCTTGAAATTTGTTCAAATATTATAGTTCAAAATGATTGTTGGAGAGTTTGAACCAATTCCAGGTAGGCTTTCATCTTATCATTTTTAGCCTGTGATTTTATAGTAGTGCGAGGTGTGTAAACTATATCGAACTAACTGAGTTCTATTGCCCATTTTCATCATCCGCTTGAACATTTCAGGTTTGTGTAAGACGGCTTTGTCCGGATAGGATGATATGACTGTAATTGGATTAGATTGGACGTAGGGCCTTAGCTTCTGATAGGATGATAGTAGTGCTAGGACAAGCTTTTCCATACTACTATACCTTACCTCGGCATCTGTAAGGGGTTTGCTAGTATGGTATATTAGTTGTTAAGCATTTCCTTCCTCTCGGACTATATCATTTTTCAGAAGATTCTGAACTTCTTCATTAATGATTTGGTTCCTCTCGGAAGCAAATATTTTTTCTCTTTCACTTGATGGGCTTAGCCTTAGGATCGACTATAACTTTGTGGGCGATGATGCCTATATCGATACCTGACATGTCCGCGTGGGACCAAGCAAAGAAATTGAGCTGAAAATGGGTCAAAAGTTTACCTCTAAGTTCCGAGTCGAGTGCAGAGCAATTTGGATCTTCCTATCGGAATGTTTAGGGTCAATTTGAACTTCCTCCAGTGGTTCTGGCACAGGAACTTCCATTTGGTCTTTTGTGGGGGCTCCTGTTTGTAACTGTTGTGCCACCGATGCTTTCTTGGAGTTGGTGTGATAACATTTCCTTGAAGCCTTTTGGTCACTCTTAATCTCATTTATCCCCCATTTGGTAGAGAATCTGAGGGTTTGATGGTAGTTTGATGGAACATCTTTTATCTCATGGATCCCAGGTCTCCTCATAGTTAGGTTATAAGATGATAGCGCATCAATTAGGAGAAACTTGGTCATGAGGTTGATACCACCTGGCCGGACAAAAGCTTCGTCGATACTGCCGAGTTCCCTAGCATGTCTTTTAGCGGAACTTTGGGTTATCCTGCTCACCATTGAGCCTCTGTGGATAATTTGACTTTAAGGGCTTCGTCAGGCATCTCTATCGCTTTTGATTCATGATATTTTTCCTCGGAACTTTCGAGAGTCTCCTTCCCTCTTTCGGACAAAAACTCGCGCAAGTGTTCTTTCTTCAGCAATGAGGCTACTTCAAACCGTAATGCCACGCAGTCCTCCGTTTTATGGCCATGATCGCTATAAAATTGGCAAAATTTATTTTTATCTCTTTGATGTGCGGGAGTCCGCATTTGGTCAGGCCATTTAACAGAGGACCCCATGTCTTTCATTAATGCGACTAGGGCTTTTGGCTCTATGGTTAAATCATAGGTCGGAACCTGTCGTGTCGGCTTGTTTTCACCGTTCCAGTCGGAAGTTTTGGATAAGCCTGAATTAGGACGAGGGTCGTGCCTTTTATATGGCTCAAACCTTCCCCACGGGAATTTTTGCCGCGCTGCTCGGACTTACCATTAGCCCTGCTTTTAGCCATGGTAGCCCTTGCAGGATCTTCTTCTAATTTGATTTGTCGAGTCGCGATTGCAAGGGATTCCTCTAGCGTCCGAGGCTCGCATTCCGTCAGTTGCTCGTATAGGCGAGAGAATGGGGGTAGTCCCTTTCGGAATGCTGTTGTGGCAGTCGACTCCACAACGTCTGGGATTTTGATATATTCACTAGTGAAGCGAGAGACGTACTCTCGAAGGCTTTCACCTTCTTTTTTGGCCACAGAGAACAAGTGATCCGTGGTTAGCCTGAAACGCCTGCGGCTAGAGAATTTGACAAAAAAATCATCAACAAGTTGAGAAAACGAGTGAATAGAGTTGTTCGGAAGATTAAGAAACCAAGTTAGGGTTGGACCGCCCAAACTGCTACCAAACGTCTTGCAAATTATGGCTTCGCGAGTGTTGCTCGGAAGATTCACCAGGGACATTTTCTGGCGGTACTTGGCCACGTGCTCTGCCGGATCCGAATCCCCTCGGAACTTATGGAAGGTCGGAAATATGCTTTTTTTCGGTATTTCTACCGTAGCGATCCTATCCACAAATAGGGAGAGGATGTGGGTGTCCGCAGCAGAGCGTTCAAAGGGCGCCGGAATACCATGGATAGTCCTGATGACGGCCTGAAAATTTGCAGTCTCTTTCGCCATACCTCTTTTGATCTCTTAGATCTCAGATAGGAGGAGCATGTTGGCTTCGTGGTTGGCTGTAGTGTCGCCATTTGCGTTTGAGGTAGTTCCATTATTGGTTATATTGTTCACTCGCAGGGTAAGTTCCTGGTTTGCTGCTTTTGTTCTGGCATTCTTTTCTTCCAGTTGGCGCATGTGATCCATCATAACTCTAAGCTGTTGCTTAACAGTCGAATCGTTAGCCATTAGAAGGGTAACGAATTTTGAATCAACTGAAGAAAGTGAAAGAGATTAGTTTTGCAGGAAACTTATCGTCGGGGCCCCACGGTGGGCGCCAAACTGTAGTGGTTCGGACACACAGTTCAATCCGGCCTGACGGAACCGGATTCTCTCAGACGATAGGGGACCAATTCCTGATGTAAAGGGTTCCTGCAAAATTAATAACGGAACGTCCGAGCGGACCTTGGGGACACCGGTGCGGTGTCTGTCGTAAGCACTCCGACGCTCAAGTCAGCTCCGAGTTTAGATTAGAAGGTAATGGAAAAAGAAAAATAGAGTAATACTTCCTGCAAAGGATTGTTCCTGTCGGAATGGAATGACTGTGTGGCAGTATGACACCTAGAGCTCTGAGCTCGATTGGTTTAGACCAATAAGATGATCGGAGTCGTGAGTTATGCACTGAAGTGTAATCGGAGGTGTGAACTGAACACCGGAATATGACAGACGACAATAGCACTACGAGAAGTGATTTGGGCAGAGTTTCGATACGTGAAAGCGTGTCCCTCTCAATGAGGTTATGACTTCTATTTATAAAAGCTTGAGGAGCCCGTTGGAAGATCTTGCCGAGATCCTGGCGGAAGGATCTCCGCAAGATCCGGGATCCTCTCAACTGAGAATCTGTCAGTTGGAAGGTCTCGGTAGAAGGATTGGACTTACGGGCCTCTCAGAATGATTGGGTCTGGGCCCCTCGGAAGCATTCGGCCTGGACCCCTCGGAAGCATTCGGCCTGGGGATTGGGCTGGAGGTCTGGTCGCTGACTCTGGGCTTGGGCCTTGGTTTTGGACCGTGCTAGGATTTTCAGCCATACATATATATATATATATAAAATAAAAAAATATATAATAAATATAAAAAGGTCATATCATAACCTTGATAAAAAGAGTTCAATGTGCAACATATTTATGATTTTATAGAGTGATAAAAGCATGGTTTAATATGTAGGAATGAATAATTTCCATTTTTTTTAATAAAATGAAATAGTGTGAATATTGATTTTTAAAAAATTATAGTCGATAAATTTATTTATTTATACATAAATATAAATATAATTTATTTTAAAAATAATATTGATAATTAGCATTTGTAGTGAAAATAATATAATTATATTTATATTTTTAAAATAGATTGTCTTGGCAGAATTTTATTTGTGTCATTTTATAACTTTTATTTACATTATATAGTCCATTTTTTTTAAAAAAAAAAAAAAAAACCCTTTCAAGGACACTTTACAGAGTGTGAAGTGGACCCTTCATACCCGGAAAAAAAAGTCAAAATTTAAATGGATAAAAAATAAAAATGAGACTTTTTAGTTTAGTTTTAAAATTTTAAATTCTATTTGGTCTATTTTATATAATTTTCCCTAAAAATAAATGATAAGAGGGGATGTTTAAATATTATTTTTAATTAAGTAAATATATGAATATAAATAAAAATAATTATCACTGTTATTTTAGAAATTATGCCCTTTTTCATTATTATTATTATTATCGTCATTTAGAGTAAATATATAAATAAAACATTCACTAAATAAAATTAAAAAATACTTATGCATTTATTTATTTATTTTATATTAATAAAATAATATATTTTGAATTTATTTATATAATTCAGAAAAGTCAGTTAAATTTTTTGTATAAATATTCTAATAAAAAAGTTACTGTAATAAAATTGTCACTTACACATTAATATTGATTAATTGATATATATTCATATCTAGATTTTTTCTTTTGTTTTTACTATTATTAATATCTGTCACTAAAATGTATTATTAATAAAAAAAAATTAATTTATATTTTTGGATGAATATAAATATACACGATTTTATTATTTAAGGGGTGAAATTATTTTTCAACTAGTTAAGAACTAAGATTATATATATATATATATATATATATATATATATATATATATTTTCAAATTGTTCTGCTTATAACTTTTCAAAACAAACAAATAATCTCTTTTGTAAGTTTTTCGTATTTATTAAAATTATATTAAATTATTACCGGCACTACTATATTTATAATAATAATTATAATAATATTAATAATAGTAATAATAATAAAATAATTAATTAAATAAAGAAAAATGTTAAATGGAGGAAAAAAGACTAACTGAATAAAGAAATATTTTTTAATTTTAAAAAAAAATAATAAAATACATTACTATGAATAAATTAAATATTAAAAATATTTATTTATAAATATAATTAAATTTTAAATAATCCAATCTAACTCATTAAATTTATTTTATTTTGAATTTATTTTGGAAATAAATTTTATAATTTAAATAATTTTTAAAAATTAGAAGAATATAATTGAATAAAGTTGTTAATATTTTTAAATTCTTTTTATTAAATTTATATTTAATTTTTTAATTTGATAATTTATTAAATTTTATAAGAATTGTAAAATTATGAAATCATAAAAAAATAAAGATTTTAAAATAATATCTGAAAAAACTAAAAAAAATCTTATTATAACCCAATATATTAAACAAAATTCCTTATTTACTTATAATAATACGAGTTATTTTCATTTTTATTATTTTATAACTTTATTTACATTTTATAACCAAACTTTAACAATTTTACAAAAATAATCTTTCATACTTTCAATTTTCGAAAATAAACCAAATTGACCATTTTACCCTTCTATGAAGATCTTTTACATTTATCTATGTAGGTGTGAAGGTGTTCTGTGAAGAGGATTTGTAAAGCTGTGAAAGTCTATTTTTAAAAATCAAAGTTTGGATAGATAAAAAAAGAAATAAAGTTTTGTTGGTTTCGTTTTGAATTTTTAAACACTGTTTGATCCATTTTATATAATTTTCCTTAATAATATTTACCAACATTTATTTAATACTAATACTGTGTATCATAGAAAAATTAACAAATAATTTATCTATTAAATTGTATCAACTCTTCAATTTTAGTTTTCTTTTCATAAATTGTTACCGTCTTATCAATTTTTAAAATTTAAAAATAAATTAGATTGGCATTTGAATTGAAAGTCTGGTCTGAATTTTGATTTTTAAATCAGTTGTAATATATAATTATAAAAATTTTAATTATTCAATATATTAATATTATTTTTATTTAAATTTATTTTGAATATTTTAATAATTTTTTAATAAAATTTTTAATATAAAACAATGCGGAGTGTCAAAATTATAAACTATTTTAATAAAAAAAATTTGTCGAATATCATAAAATTAAGCTTATTTATTTTATTTTTTATGTTTGAGGATTGTGATTAGAAGCATCCAAATATAAATTTGACAACTAAAAATGATTTTGGCATTATACAAAACTAACATAGAACAAATAATACGGAGATACACTCCTTATTTTCAACACCAAATAATTAACATAGTAAAGATCAAATAGTTACAGTGTCCGAATCATATCTCAACAAAAAGTTGTCATTCAAGATATCAAACATATCTATGGTGTGAAATCAATTTGGCGAAGCTTGGAGGGGATTAGAGCATGCTAAAGAATTAGCATATAGTTCACTTGAGAAATCGTATACATTGTTGCCTTGTTACTTGCATATGATAGAGCGATTAAATTCTCGTACTATTACGCATATGAAACTACTGAATGGTCATTTTTAGATGTCTTTTTGTGCATTCAGGCTTTAATATACGATTTTAATTCATTCCTAAGACTTGTGATAATCATTAATTCAACTTATCTCATAAGAGTGTATAGGGGAAAGATTTACACTATCGTGGTCGGTGATGGTAATGTAATAGACAAATATTTCTGCTAGGTATCTCATTTTACGGAAAAGAATGTAATAAGATGTGGAAATGATTCTTGTGGCGGTTCAGGGAAGCATTTGGCATGCTTGAAAACCTCGTCATAGTTTCATACCGTCATAAAAGTATAAGGCATGCAATCCCTTTAGTGTATCTAGATGTTCCCATACATTCTATTACCAGCATATGAAGAAAAATATTAAAAAATATTGTAGGAACTCTTTGGTATTATAAGTGTTTAAGAGGGCGATGTACACTTACAATAGGGGGATTATGAGCGTGGTTTATTGGAAATTTGCGGAATATATGGAAAGACGTTTTGCGGGCTAGTTTTATGGGTTAGTCGTGAGTACTGGACTTGTTCTTACTGTGAGAAGAGTAGGTGGAATCATATGATGAGTAACCATATAAGTCATTTAATGAGGCTATGAAAGATGTACGGGAAATGTCAATCTGTACTGCCTCGATTTTTATCTATTCATGGTTAAGATATGGTTCAAGGACTATCGTAAAAAAGCGAAAGTTTTGACATATTTCATGACTGCATATGCCAAGCAAGAATTGATAAGTTGGCCAATAAAATTGACCAGATTAAATGTTATTTACCTGAGATCGTACATGACAACAAGTTTGCAGTGTTGCATCCGAAAGAAGGATGGGCAATCGTGTCCCTTTCAAAAAGGAGACGTGAAATGTCGAAAATAAGAATTAGACAACATATCATGCCTCCATTCACTAGCAGCTACTATGTAATTTAATTTATTGCAATACAAATCGTAAGTTCTTTCGGACAATTTGAATTTAACTTTTTTTAGATGATGCAGAGTTTTCTATTCAACTTTATGTCGACATATTTTCATAAGGAGATGGTGGGTAATATTATGCGCATTTTTTCAATCTTGTCCCTCTTATTTCTGAATGGTATGCTAAGTCAAGACATGAGACATCCGACCACATGTATATCTGAGACCTGTTGGGTGACCTAAAAATTGCATATTACTAATTGGATAAACTAATTATCAAACAAAGCTTATTAAAAAAGATTAACAAATTGAATAGGTGTACAACCTAATTTATTATAACACGTGGTTTGGGCTCTGTTCAATGTCTCTTTCTCTTCTCTTTATGAAATCCTTTCTCTTTGGTCTTTCTTCAACGTCTGTCTCTTTCTCTTCTCTTTATGAAACTCTTTTTCTTTGGCCTCTCTTCAATGACTCTTTCTCTTTTCCCTATGAGACCCTTTCTCTTCAACTGGGTTTGATTTTTCATACCATTTCTAATTAGGAGCTCGACAACGATGTCTGCACCACTACACCAGATTATAAGATCCGAGACAACAACAGTAGATTGATTTGGGCGGTCTCCATGTCGGTCTCATTCCTTTGACAATAAGTTATCAGAGTTTCCTCTTTATATTTTTTAGTTTGTTATTTTTTTTCTTTTTTTTTTCTTGACTGAATTTTGTGGGTTTGATTGCAGAGATTGTTAGAAGGGAGAAGTGAAAAATCAAATTCAAAACTTTTAATTTGGGTGGTCACCAGATCATTCTCCAATTACCTTCTTTTCTCCCAGGTATTTTTGCCTCTCCTCTCTCATTTTGCTTCCCCGCTGTCGTCCAGTCTCTACCTCGAAATTGTAAAGATTTTATTTTATTTTATTTTATTTATTTGGACAGAGATTGAATTATTGAATTAATGGTACTGTGATCTCAGATGTAGAATTCAAAGTGATGAGAGTTCTTTGACTTCTCAGTTCCTTATGGTGTATTCACTTAGAGATGAGTGGGACCATGATTGCTTAACTGATAACATGTAAGATCTGCAACACTAACTATTTATCCTTTTGTAACTATTTGTTTGTAAATTATGTAATGATTAGTTAATAATCTGGAAGAGTATGCGATTTGTCTTTGAATGAATGGATGAAATGCAGGTTGTTTATAGAAATTGAAAGATTGAACTAAACCGGTGATTTACTTTGGCTTGGCGACAACGAATATGATTTGGACTAAAATGGAAGAAATGATGATGAACCAAATACCTTACTAGATGAGGGATTTAATAGTGGAAAATAATGGCAGTTGATGCAACTTGATTTGGAGGTTCTATTTATTTTCATGCAGGGCACATGATTTATGATTGCATTTTGTACCCAACCATATTGGTGTTTGCTCCTATTTTCTATTTGGAAAGATTTCTTCTGACTTTTTGTCTTAAGTGTCGTGAAGATCATGTATTGTTTCCACTCACTCTCTTTATTTAGCAGAAAGCATAAAAGAAAGCATGAAATTTCATCATGATATTAGTGCGGTCCTTCCAAAGATATAACTTAGTTTGGAGAATATTTTTTATCTTATTTTATTGTATAAATTACTATCTACATCTACTTACGTGGTTTAGGTGTTTTGCATAGTAATAGATGTCTATGCAGTGATTGATTCAGATTGGTACGATTTTGGAGGAACAAAGCAGTGAATAGGAAATATTGGCCCCGTCTCCACTGAATGGCTCTTATCTTTCTAATGGTTGGTGATTTCATTATTCTATAAGTTTTCTTCATTCTTCTGTCATGAGAGTTTTGGTTTTTATTGAGGTGAATTTGCAGGTAACAAAAGTTGAAGAATTGAGTGGACAAATATACCAGGTTTGTCGGGATGAGATTGAAATAAGAAAAATAACAGAGTCGTTTGTTGCATGCAATGAATGTGAATTTCCTGTTTGTAGACCTTGCTATGAATATGAAAGAAGATGGGGCAATCAAGTATGTCCTCAATGCAAAATCAGATACAAGCTTCTCAAAGGTGAAACTCTATTCTTTCTATTATAAATTTATATGTTATTTTAGAAGCAGTAGAACCGAATTTTTGTATTGGTATTAACCACGTCCACTGTGTTGATTGGAAGCCTAGAGTGGAAGGCAATGAATAAGAGGATGATATAGGTGATTTAGAGAATGATTTTGATATAAATGGCGAAATGAAATATCCTCATAATGTCGCTAAGACCTTGCTAACAGCTCTTCCTAATGTTAATCAACCTCATGTCTATAAAGTCGCTACACCATTATATATTTGATTTGGAATTAGGATACTGAAATTATAAAGATGCTCTCATTATTCCACCTTTTATGAGTCTAGAAAAATGGGTTCATCCCATGTCAATTCCTGATTCTATTATGTATTGTAAGTTTGTTGAATTCAATCTCTTCTATATTGTAACTTTGTTCCAAATTTTGGCTGCTATTTGTCTTGCTTATTGTTTGTTTTGATATAGTTGTTATAGTGAATCCAAGGGAAATGGGTCCTTAAAAGGATTTGGTGGTGGTATATAGGTATGGTATCATTGCTTGGAAGGAAAGAGTGAAGGAATGGAGAAGAAACAAAATGACAAACTTCAAGTAGTTAAGCACCTAGGTGGAGAAAACAATGGTCGAGGTGATGACAGTGATCTGCCCATGTATGTATAATGTATATTCTTCAGACCTATCTTCACTATTTTTTTAGTTTATTTTGATTATAACTAAGTAGTCAAAGTTTTGTTATTGATATCTTTGTTGTTTATGACCAAGTGTCTGGATCAGCTTTAGATCAGTAGTTAATGATATTGTTCGATTGAGTTATGCGCTATAGTTGATGCTTGTGCTCCCTTTGGTGAATTACTCATTATGCACTAGCATTCATGAGCTGATATTCTCTGAAAAATATGGGAATGATAATACCAGATTTCTACATTTGATGTATGGTTTGTTGTTGGATTGTTACTCTGCTACTATTATTTTTCTTGATATTCTTTTTTTTTTAAATTTCTGGAATCGTACTGCTGTTTGTTTAGATTTTATTTCCCCTGGAGCCACTTTGATAGGGTGAGGTTTTGGTTTATGGTAGGAAATTGAGTGTGTATGTTTTGAAAAAAAAAAAAAAAAAAGAGAATTTGATAGGGTGTTTTATTATGGTTGCCAGGATACTCATGGGATTTCAAAATCTGGGGAAAGAATTTTTTTCATCGTTAATGATAATTCTGGCTATTGGATCAGTATTGTTGCTATTTCTACCAATATTTTCAACTTAGCATATGATCATAAGTTGTTGATTTCAGATGTCGTTGGAGCTTAATCTATAATCTTTATAAATATGTCGATCTGTTATATACATTAATTTCTTTACTGTAAGTGAGAAGTTTTATAGAAATCAATTTGGAATGAAATTGGAGACATTTCTCTATTTCTCTTAACATGAATAAAAAATTGATAAAAATAACTTAATACTAATTCCAAACTTGTACATCTTTATTTAAATTACTTGGAATAAAAACCTACGACCATTTTTTTATTTTCAGAAAGAAAGATTGTTTTCCTTCTCAGCCTCCGTGATGAATAGTACCATCATAATTGACTTAAAAGTAATTTGAAGTTATCTTGTGTTAGAAGCAACATCAAAAGATACATCTACGTAAAGGTGAAGATTTCCATTAACATGTATCAAAGGGATGAGAAAGTGAAGAGATTTGGTAATAAATGTGATTTCAAAATTTGAGCATTAAATCAATTCCAATAATATATTTATTAAATGTTTGCCAATTTCCTAATATTTATTTTCAGTCAATTTTATATATTAAAATTGACAGAAAAGTTAATTAGAATTGGTTGGTTATTTTTAAAATTTGTAATCATTTCTTTAATCTTTAAAAATTAATTAAATTAATATTAACCATTAATTTTTTTAATTCAAATATTTTTATTTAATTTCTTATTTATTAGATAGGTATTAATCTTTTATATAAATATATATTCATGCATTTAAAATAATTTATAATTAAAAAATATAAATATTATATAAATATACAAAATAAATATTATTGACTAATTAAAAAGGTATCATGAAGAATACGAAAAGAAATTGATGTTAATTATTTCTAACATAAATAAATATAAAAAAAATGAAAAGTTAAAAATAATAAAATTTTAAGTTTTAAAAAATAAAGAAATAATTTTTTAGTTAGTACAATTATTAGATGATATTAATTTAATTTAAATATCCAATCACTTAAATTCAATTTATTTTATATTTTATCAAACAATACAAATTTTGTAGAAAATTAAAATAAAAATTAAAAATAAATAGTCTTTTAATATACAATTATATTCCAACCAGAAGTTTTTTCTTCAATGTGTTTGTAATTGAAATAATATCTTTGAAGAAATAAAATTTATATAAATTATAAAAACAGGTAATAAAAAAGATTTTAATAAAAATATGAGATGGAAAAAATTTAGTGTAGAATAAAAAAAGTAAAAAATTAAATTAAATTATATATTAAAGCAATTATCCATGTAGGATAGATACTTCACCAGGAAAATTGTTACACCATTTAAAATTGTCCCAATAGCTTTAATAAACCTACAAAATTAAAGAACTTCAATACGAGTATCATAGCACTGATTGGACTCCCATACCAAAGTTAGAAAGAAATATGGAGTGAAATATTGAGGGTTTGAAGACGGTGTATTTATCCAAATTACTAAAGATGGTTGATTAAGTATACATTTTATATAAAATTAAAATAAAAGATAAATAGTAGATTAATGATAAGTTATAAAATAATAATAATTATAAAATATTGATCAGGTTCATAATTAAAATGCTATTACATAGATGGTGTGCACCATTTAATATAAAAAATTAAATTGATTAATATTAGTATTTTTAAAAAAATAAAATAAATGGAGATTAAAAAAACAATTGTTGGTTTGCCATATTAGCAATAAAATAAACTACCGTATTTTGATTTTTTTTTTTTATCAAAACCTACTTTCAACGATTTCTGTTTAGTTTACTGTTCATTTATAGTCAGGAATATTTTCGTAATTTTTAAATTTTTTTTATTTATTTTTAATTTTTTAAAAGAAATTAAAATTACCAAAGTGCACTCGGTTAGTGTTCATCCACTGACGAATGAACGATAAAATGGATGGAAATCATCTAAAAGTAAGTTTCTGCCAAAAATAAAAAGTTATAGTTTTATTTGTTTTACTAATATGGAAAACCTGAATTTATTTTATTTATTTATTTTTGAATCTCCCTAAAATAAACTAACATATTCTATGCTAAGGTCTTAAATTAGTTCATAGACTCAAAGTCGGTAAGAGAGACTTATGAATATAAAAAAATGAAAATATATTGTAAAAAAATCATGTGATAGCTAAAAATAAGAGTATTTAAGTTAAATTTATAATCCAGTTCGGAAGAAATACCCTCAAGAAAAAGTGTTTGATCTTGACTCACAACTTCCTAATTTACAAGGTGACCGACGCTTATATAAAATAGACCAAATACATGTTTCAACTATCAAACATATACTCTAATTCTAAAATACTACCGTGACCCATAAAATATACCATCATCCAAATAATTTAGAATATGCATAATTTTAAATATATAAAATTTTCTATCTATTCGCGCAAGCGCGAGCAACTTTACTAGTTTCAATATGAAAAAGAGATATCATGACTAGCCCCCTCATATATTAATAAAAAAAGTAGTCTTTGACTTTTTTAATTAGATAGGATTGCTTTCTAAGCGCTAAAGGTAAAAAAGCCCAAGTGAATGATAACATATCTCAAATTAATTTTCCATTTTTTAAACATTAAAAATGAAAATCAAATTCTTAATACTCAAATCAATTTACTCATATTATCTCTTTTCATTTTTTTAAACATTAAAAACAAAAATCAAATATCTAATATCCAAATCAATTCACTAAAACTAGCTCCACAACAGCCAAATCCCTAATACCCAAATCAATTCACACACACCACCTTTTTCTGTAAACATTAAAAACAAAAACTAAATCCTTAATACTCAAATCAATTCATTCACACTACCTCTTTAAATTTTTTTAAACATTAAAAACAAAACCAAATCCCTAATACCCAAATCAATTCACTCACACTACCTCCACGACAACCAAATCCCTAATACCCGAATCAATTCACTCACACTACCTCCACGACAACCAAATCCCTAATACCCGAATAAATTCACTCACACTACCTCCACGACAACCAAATCCCTAATACCCGAATAAATTCACTCACACTACCTCCGGGACAACCAAATCCATAATTTAAATTTCATCTTACTACCTACCTAGACTCCGTCCATAACTCCACATGCAGACCACCACCATGACTCTGTCAAATGAAGATATTATGTGCAGCTTTCAAAACATTAAAACTCAATGTGGACAATTATACAAGTGATACATTGTTTAATATAATTTTATTTTGTCTAAATCGTTGACATCATTTAAGTTTTTTTATCCGTCCTATGCAAGATATAAATCAAGCATAACAACACTATATTTAAAATAAAAAATTAGTAAAAGAATAGAGTACATAAAATTGTATAGATAATATTGGAGACCTCAGAAAAAGACTTAGGTGATCTCAGCAGGTAGGATTTGAGACTGACGAACTATGAAGTGATACATGTATATAAATTACTGAGAAATGCAATTATTAAAAAGAGATATATCAATCTCATTTGATTATTTTGAATTAATAATTATATCATGACTTTATACATACGTGGTTGGCTGGACTGGAATCGTACGAAGTGATTACATAGGATTTCAGCCTATCCAAACATCGGGTGACACATGTATATAAATTTAGGAGAATAGCAATTCTTAAATAAGAGTGATGACAATCTAATTTGATTATTTTTTAGTTAATAATTACATCTCTTCTAATTTTATGCTTTTATTTGTCTTATCTCAATTTTAGAAATTCTCCATCAATGTTTTATTATATATTATGATATTCTAATGATTATTTAAATATTCAATTATTTAATCTAATTATATTTTCATTATGCAAAGCTTATTAAGGTAAGATAATGAGTTATGTTTATAATTTTTTAAAGGGATAAATAATAGATGGCCCCTGTACTTGTACAAAATTTTCAGTTACCCCCTACACAAATTGTCGTCTCAATTGACCTCATGTAGTTGTCATTTTGTCTCAATTGGCCCCTCTGTGCTAATGTGGCACATGACGTGGTCACTTGATGTGTGATGTGGACCGCCATGTGTCATCCAGGTCACACATCAAATGATCACGTCAAGGGCCATGTCAGTACTAAGGGGTCAGCTGATATAAAATGACAAGTACATGGGGCTAACTGGGACAACAATTTGTATAGGGGCCTAATTGAGAAAATTAATAAATATATAAATAAAAATAATTTATAAATAAATAAAATTAAACATTATAATTTTTCGGTTTAATTTGTCTAACCATCAATTTTAAATAATTCAAATAAATCATCATTTAAAATCTGTTTTAAAATAACCATTTTAAAGAATATCATTTAAAAATTTTGATTTAAATTGATGTTTAATCTATTTAATTTCTTTTAACTATTCTATTAAAAAATTTATTTTTATAATATTTTTTATAATGTTATTGTGACTTCTCAGAGGCAAATAATATTTTTTTCATTGTGTCAACTTCGTTATTATTCTTATTTCAGTGTTTCGATATCTAGTGAGGTTAGTTAATCTTTTTATTTTTTTAAATGATGATTATTCAAAATAGATAAATAGATGAATCAGATAGATGAAAAGTTATAAGTAATTATATATTTTATTTTTAAAATTAATTTTATTTATGTATTTTTAAATTTTCTCAGTTAGCCCTCTATACAAATTGTTTCTCAGTTAGTCCCCAGTACTTGTCATTTTGTATCAATTAGCCTCTCGGTGCTGACGTGGTCCTTTGATGTGTGACCTGAACGACACGTGGCGGTCCACATCACACATCAAATTACCACGTCATGTGCCACATCAGCACGAAGGGGCTAACTGAGACAAAATCACAACTACAGGGGGCCAACTGAGACGACAAATTGTACAGGGGGTTAACTGAAAATTTTGTACAAGTATAGGGGGCCATCTATTATTTATCATTTTTTAAAAGATAACATAATTAATAAATGATATAGTTTAATAATATATTCAATATATGGAAGATTATATTTTTATGGAAAAAAAAACTTATGAGGTTAACCGTTTTTTTCCCTCTCCAGGTTACCACCTATGTTTGAAAATTATGCAAAATATCTCCCAACTTTATAAAATTAACTAAAAAATACCTCCATCTAGATTTGACCAGATTTAACCTGTTACTTTAAATGGTTGAATTGTTTAACTGAGAGTTAATCTAGCCATTTCAAATAAATTAAAAGAAAAACAAATACTTAAAAGAACCTAAGTTATAGTTATTTTACCATTTTACCATCTTTATATGATTTTTTTTTTTGTTTAGCTCCTTATATTTAAAATTAACTTAAAAAATAAAATCTCCGAGTAGACGAAAAATATTAGTGGAGATGGTTCGGTCCAACTAGGTTGAACAATTGTAGGCTTTTAATTTTGTTTATTTCAAATAAAATAAAATAAATTTAATATGTAGATCAAATAATATAAATTAAATTAGATAATATTATACAAAAATATATTTAATCATTCAATTTTTTATACCTAAAAAATTAAATATATACAATTAAATTAGGTATTAATAATTCTATTGTATGATTTAATTCAATCATTATTATAAGTGAATATATGAAGTTTTTTTTTTTAATATTTTAATTACATTTATATATATTACTTAATATATATATATATATATATATATATAAACTATATTTTTTTTAACTAGTTTGATTTTAGAAATAGAAGATGGAATGAAATCGGTGAAATCAATCAATTAAAAAAGAGAAAATTACATCAAATGAAACAAACAAAGATTAAAAATTCAAAACTAAACCAATAGAACTTTATTTCTATTTTTGAACAATCTAAACTTTGATTTTCAAAAATAGACCATCACCTATTCACAAATCCTCTTCACACATCACCTTCACACATTCACAAATCAATGTAAAAGGTTTTCACAAAAGGGTAAAATGGTCAATTTAGTTCATTTTTTATAAAATAACAAAAATGAAAATAACCCATTAAAAAATTTTGACAAATTGCGACTATTTGTACTGTGGACTAGTAAATTGAGATCCTGTTTGGATCATTTCCAATTAGTACAGTCTAGTTTTGGATTTCCTGTCCACCTTTAGTTCTAAACATTTGATCGATTGAGTAATGTTAATTTAATAATTTAAATATATATATATATATTATTAAAAAAATTACAAACTGTAAATAGTTGAACTCGTTTAAAAAAAAAATATATTTTCATGGGTTAACAGTAAATTGTAGAAAAAGACAAATTTTAGATTTTTTAATAGCACTTTTCATAAAATATACCGAAGAAATATTTAGGTGTGTTTGTATTTTTCCATCTCCAATAAATGATTTTTTTGTTTTGTTATTTTTTTGGTAATTCTGAGACTTAGATGGTGAAATGAAAAAAAAAAAAACTTTAGAAGGCACTTTGGCAATTTTTTAATTACAAATGGACAATTATCTACGTATGATTTATTTCACAAATTATTTGGTTTGATTATATATACATATATTAATAATTTAGAATAGTCAATTAAAAATTTATGTATGTACTTGAATAAAAAAAAGTTACACTTACTTAAAATCATCACAAATTTAGTTTTATGATTATTTATATTTTTCAAAATAATATTATTATTGTATTAAAATGACTCACCAAAGATATTACTTTTATCTTTAATTGCATTTACCATTATGAATAAGTATAACTTAATACAAATAAACTTATTTCTATAAAAATATATATATATATATATATATATATATATATATATATGAATTTGATGACAATTTAATCAATACTTTATTTATATTCCTCTCTCTTTGTTATGGTTATTTCTTCTTATGGAAAGAGTTTCTAATCTACATATTCTCTATTTTATATATTAGTTTGTAATTGAAAATAAATCATTTTCTCCATCATTATTTTTTATTTAAAGTAAGATATTAAATTATTCATATATAATTTGTGTTTTTTAATTAATTATTTATAAATAAACTTATTTCTATAACAAATATATATATATATGAATTTGATGATAATTTAATCAATACTTTATTACTGTTTCCAATTTTAATGTTGTAATTTTTCTAAATAGATAATTAATTAATATCCTTCCTACTTACATAACAATTTATCATGTTATTTTTATCAATATTTTAATAGAATAAAAATTTCTAATTACAAAATAAATTATGGGATATTTTTTTTCTCAAAAAAGCCATCTTTTTTATTTATTTATTTTCAAATTATACTAATTTATTTTAAAAAAAATTCCAATCTATCACAAGCATTAAAATTTTTCTGTGTTGAAAAAGATATTATATATGTTCACATATATAATAATAATAATAATAATAATAATATTTAGTCCAATTTAATTTCCGGTTAAAAATCTAACTGTCATTAAAATTTAAGGAGTCATGTGATTTTTAATTATCATAAACAAATTATGCAGCGTATTATGAGAGGGTGAAAAAAAAAATTTTGCTAGTGTGCAGACTCCTGTTATGAAAAATAATATGTGGAATGAATAAATTAGAATTTTATATATCATATGAAATATAATGGAAATCATATGAAATAGGATACATATCAATGAATATATCCCAAAATACAAAAACTAATTATACTAGAATTTGTGAAGATTCAATTACTAGCTGGGAATAACGATAATATAATTCTCATTTTTCAGATTAGTATCATGCGATTTGTAGTGATTTTATAAATTTGTAATGATTCGAAGCCTTCTTCTCTGGAGGAGGCAGCGGAAGTGGACTATCTTCTAGTTATTCTTCATCTTCTTTTATCTTAAGTCGAGATCTCCAACAGATGATGGAAAATAATGAAATAGAGGGCTTTTCTTTTGACCCGTGAACATCCTATATATCATATATGCAGACAATAATTGAAAGATATTTCCATTGATATATGAAAAAAAGTGAAAAATTATTCTACTTACTTGAACAAGATAAGAAAAGAAAATTCTGGTGAATTGTTGATCCAATACATACAAAAACCGTATTGAAATATCTTTATAATCTTCCCTGGTTGCATGGTTAAGCTCTGTAGAGATAAAATAGATTAATTTTTGCTGTGTAGAGATAAAAAAGATTAATTTTAACCATAACTTTAAATAAGTTTGAACATGTTAATTTATTTTGAGTTACACTTCTTTAATTATTAATAATAGAAAGAAAATATAAATTTAACAAAAGATGAAAAGATTCATCAATGGAGCAATACGCTTAGTTTTATATAAATAATATATTGATATTTTAAAACAGGTATTTCATCAAAATTTTATTTATAAATGATTAATAAAAAAACACAAACTATATATGAATAATTTAATATCTTACTTTAGATAAAAAAAAATAATGATGGAGAAAAAGATTTATTTTCAATCATAAACTAATATATAAAAGAGAAGATATGTAACTTAGATACTTTTTTCATAAGAAGAAATAACCATAATAAAGAGAGAGGAATATAAGAACCAACCATGAAGATTGAAACTTATTCAACTCCAGTTATAAAATAGAGTGAAAAAAGAACACTCTCAATTTAAAGGGAGTAAGAAGGGCCGGTAGTTAATAATAATTAGAAATAATTATAGAATATTCGAATATTATTCGAATATACATAAATTCTATTGATATTCTTAGAATATTCGAATTTATATTAATTTATTTGAACGTTGGTTGTTTTAGTTTTAATTTTTGCTATATAAATATACATTTTAAAAATTAATATTAATTTATTAGTTTTTAAATAAAATTAGTTCAACTTTATATTTTAAAATAAATTATTATATTAAATTTTAATATATTATTGTAAATTATTTTTACACTTTAATACTTTTTTGGTTTATGCTATTTATCTAAGAACTACCTACTTTTTAAGATTGTTCCAACCTTCCAACCTTCCATTATCATCTTGACATCTTTTTAACCAATTATTCCATCATATATTATTCAAAAATACTTCTCACATTTAAACAATTTTAAGTTAAAATTATGAAAATAAAGAATATCAACATTCCAATTTAATACATAAGAAAATGGTTATGGTGGGTGCATGTACTGTTTATACTTTAAACTTTATTTTATCATCATCTTGTATTTATACTTTAAACTTTATTTTATCATCATCTTGAATTAAAGTAATAATTTTTCTTATACTACTATTTAATATATATATATATATATATATATATTTATTTCTCAGTAGTGTAAAATAGCGGTGGTTAATTAGTTTACATGTCTTTTTAAAAAAAAAAATTATTTTGAAATTGAAAATCATTTTTCAATGAAATATTTTTCATTTTACTTTTTATAATAAACAAAATTTAGATTAGGTTTTCATATATATATATATATATATATTCAAATATCTTTACATTATTTTATATAAAATAAATTATTTAACTATGTACCAATTTTTATTTAAAGTTGTTATAAATTTTGAGTGATTCTTATGAAAAAATATATTTATCTTTGAAGTGTTTGATGAATAGAAATTTACATAATATTATTATATTTACTTTCATTTCAAATATTGTTATTATCGATAAGGACAAAAGCTTGAGGTAGACTATTTTAAAATGTTTAGTGGTTACCATTTAGTTATTTTAGTTTTATGATATACATGTCATCATTTTTGTTATTATCTGATAAAAAGTTTACTACAGTATATTTATGTTTTAATGGAGTCATTAATTTATTCAAGGTCCTTTAATAAAGTTAGAATAAACTTTTCGCAATAAAATGATGTGGTGTAAATTTTTTTTTAGAAGAAATAATATTAGATAATTTTATTTATTTATTTATAAATATGAATATAAATTTTATTTTAGGAATAACATTGGTAACTAGCCCCCTAATAATAATAATTAGGAGTGTATTCGAGCCGAGTCGAGTCCATGCTCATATAGGCTTGGGCTCGGCTCGTTTAGCAAAATCTCGAACTCAGGCTCGGCTCTAAGCTCGAGCTCGCGAGCTTATATAAGAGTTCGTGCTCGTCTCGAAAGCTCGGCTCGGACTCGACTCGTTAAAATATATTAAATAAGTTATTAATTTAATATAATTTTATTAAAAAATAGAAAAAATATATATTATGGTATGGTCGTATAAAATATTATGGCATTTAGGCTCGCCAAACTCGCGAGCTTTTAGCTTTGAGGCTCGTAGTTCGGCTCATTTAGGCTTGGACTCGGGCTCGGGCTCGTCTCGTCCGAAGCTTGTTTGAATCCGAGCTCGAGCGGAGTTTTAGACGAGTCGAGGCCGAACCGTTCGCGAGCTGGCTCAGCTCATTTCCAACCCTAATAATAATAATAATAATAATAATAATAATAATAATAATAATAATAATAATAATAATAATATATGTTATATATAAAAAAAAAAAGACATCCATAAAAATAAATGATAATGGATGATTTTAAATATTATTCTCAAATACATAAATATGTATATACATAAATATATATATATATATATATATTTTACTTTACAAAATAAATTTATATCTTTTTTTTTATAAGTAACTTTTTCTTTTGTCTAAATATATAAATTAAAAAAAATTCCTATATATATTTGCAATAAACAAATAAAAATATTATGCATTTATTTATTTTATAAGTTACTAAAGAATATTTTTTAATTTATTTTATAATTAAGAATAATCAATTAAAACTATTACATAAATATTCTGATAAAAAAGTTACCATATTTCAAAATTGTCTCTTATACATTTATATTTATTAATATCTAGGTTTTTTTTTATATTTACCATTAATAAAATATATTATTCCCAAAATAAATTTAATTAAATTTTTATGGATGAATAAATTATACAAGTAATTATGATTTAAGTATAAAATTATTTTCCAACTAGTTAAAGATTATTATTATTATATCTTTTTTTATAATTTTCAAAATATAATATTTATTAGAAAAAATATATTAAATTATTTTCTAGCCCTACTCTTAATATCAATAATAATATTTAAAAATTTACAGCAACTAAAAAATTTAAATAGTTAAACCTTGTTTATTGTGGGTATATATATATATATATATATATATATATATATATATTTTTATTTAAAATATCCAATATATCTTTTACATTAGTTATTTGCATTTTATTTATTTTATGACTTTCATTAAGTAATTAATTATTTGATTAATATTTAAATAAAAATAATTTTATTTTTAATTAATTTATTACTAAATAGTGCATGAGAATATTAATTTCTAAAATTAAATACTCTTTTTGGTATTTATTTTGTATTCATAAGTATAAATACAACATAAAATAAATAAAATATATTGCTCCATTGCTCTAAGAAACCGCTTTTCTATCTTAATTTTTAAATGTACAACCGATAATGAAAATGGTGCAAATAAGCTAAAAAAATAAGAAGGGAAATTTTGAATGAATTGTTGAATATATATATATAAAATTCTTTAAAAATATTTAAGATATTCACTATCAAATTTATCGTGAAACTAATAGTATTAGGTTGATTTCTACACAAAAGTACTATACCTTTGGCTGAAAGGTAGGTGTACCTACGGACGAAGGTTTAGGGTCTTATTTGTCATTCGTCTCATATTAGATCTCATTGGATTTTCTCTCTTCCTTGGCTATTCTCTGCGATCGAAGTACAATCACGCACGGTTCGATTGCCCTAAGATATTAAATGTTCGATGCAACTCGTGGTCTTTACATAAATATCACACCTAAGGTTGCCTGGATCTTTCAAGCATTAGCCCTTCATGTGAGGTCATATATAGGTGTTTCTAAATCTTTTTATAACTGTTTTGTAATTAACTGGATAACAAAATAATAAACTCATCAGACCCACTTGGGAATGCAAGTGAGATCAAACCTGAATCCTTATCTAAAACTATGGATTCTCTAATAATTCATAATCTCTTCAGACTCTCACTATAAGTAAGGGTCTCTATTGACAAGTAAGCTCTCTAGACTGCACAGAATTCACGCATAAATACATTCTTTTTTTAAACTTTTTTCTCAACAAGAACATCAACCTATCTTATGTAACACCCAAAAAATTGACCCCAATGTTTATTGAAATTGTGATTTAGGAATTAAGGTTAGGACTTTGAAAATTGGGGATTTGGGATTAAAAATCTTATTTTGAAAATATTTAGGTAAAGATATTTAGGTGAAAGACCTAAACCAATTCTTTTTGGGATGGTTTGACCGAGATGAAAATCAAAACAAAATTAACTTTTTGTGTTTTCTTTCCTCCTCTCGATACAAAATTACTTTGCTCGATTTGTCTGTGCATTTAAACAAACTTTTAAATCTGTTTTTAATTTCGACTTTGTTAGGTTAATTTCGTTTTTTTTGAATTTTTAATTTGACTTAATTTAATTTTAAACGTTCAATTATTTGATTTTCATTATATATGTGTGTTTTCAAGAATGATTTCTCCTCGATATAATATTTTTCAGTCAATCTAAAATTTGATTTGGGACTCAATTTGGGACTTTCAACACCCCGCTTCGGTAAGTGCATTATCCTGAGTTCAGTTATGTGTATGTTCGAGTGGCTATTGTTGGATTTAATTGATTTGATTAAAAGTTATTTGTCGATGTTGAGTTATATATTTAATTATTGATATTAATATTTGTCATGTTATTTGTGTATTATGATTGTTATTAAAGAATTAAATTGATAATATATATATATATATATATATATATATAATGATATTAGTATATGTTATTATTGTGCATTGGTTTTGCTAGACAAAATAAATGCTTATATATGTTTTGTAATGCGTGTTGAAATTTTGTTGTTATTTGTATTAAATTTACGAGGAATATAAATGATTATATATATATATATTTAGTAATGCGATGTTGGGAATTTTGTTGCTATTTGTGTATTAAATTTATGAGAAATATAAATGCTTATATATATAGATTTAGTAGAGATTTTTTGAATTTCTAATTTCGAGACATATAAATGTATATTGTTATGCATGTAAGGAATATATATATATATATATATATGTGTGTGTGTGTGTGTTTGTGTGTGTGTATGTGTATGTATGTATGTATGAAGGTTATTGGTATAACCTGATTGATATGAAAGTGTGATAGTTGATCATATCACGTCCGTCGGGGCGGGGGTTCGGGTGTTACAGATCAAATAAATATTGTGAAATTGACTATTGAGATTAATTTGTTGAAATTGTCAGTTTGTGATAAATTAATTTTGTGAATATCAGTGTTGGGACTAATTGTTGGGTTATCAGATTATGGAAAAAATAAAACATTGTGTTTGAGATTTTTGTGGATGATGGAAATCTATCTGTTTGAAAATACTTTATTGGATTCGTGTGATTTCACAAAATCTTATTAAGATGTCCGCCTTTAGTAGAAATTTCTATCTGTAAGGATAGCTGGCATGCCATAGGAATGATAACTATCATTTGTGGGGGCTTTGGCCTTGAGTGTGTTTCCGCATATAATTTGCGATTAAAAGGGACTTCGGTCAACCATATGGTTGAGTTACAGGGGCTTTTGCCGTGCCTGGATTTTTTGTTACGGTATGTTCTGGTTGGGTTTTCCATGTCCTATTGTCGTTTGGGGGTCTTACTTAAAGGCAAACTAAAATTGGTCAAAACGCGTTATGTTTCAATAAATATGATTTCTGTATTGATTGGTATGAGTATGAATATGTGGTATTTTCATTTCGCTATGCTTTCTATTTTGATGTGATGATAAGTTATGGTTTGGAAATAGTGCATGGATATATTTGGTTAATGAGATGTAGAAATTTTGTTAGGAAAATCGGGCTCGTCGCAATGGAATTTGTCTCGATCAATAATAAGTAAACAAAATAAAAGACAAAAAATAAAATGTTAACGCACCAGGATTACGTGGAAACCCAAAACGGGAAAAAACCCACGAACGTCAGTACAGACAGAGATTTTCACTATGTTGCAAAAGATGTTACAGCCACAACCAGAAATCACTCTCTAACCCAAACCCAATTACAAGCCTCACTCCAAGCTCACAAGAAAGAAACTCACAAGACACTCAAGATCTTTCTATTTGTGTTTATAAAATTGAAGTCTACAACATCATATTTAGCACAATGACTTATTCACCAAGTAAATCATAATAAATTAGGAAATCTATTATTATTAGAATTCCTTAGAAAGAGGAAAAAGACTAATTGCAATTGTACTAAGACAAAATAATTCCTAGTCAAATATAATACTTCCAAAAGAGTCTTCAAATCTTTCACTTCCAAAAGAGTCTTCAAATCTTTCTCAGCTTCTAAATAAAGACTAGTATATTGAATACTAATTTTTTCCAAACCCTAAAAATCACCCTTTGACAAAAATTTCCTAAACTTGCGTCCCTTAAACGACAACCATGACTCTATATTGAACCATCATATCCCACCATGAAGATACACATACTTAGGAACCATCAAACGATCCATCCCAAGATTTATTCTGGCACATGTCGATACAACCCTTGCTGATTAGATCATGGTGCAACTCCTTTAACTGGCTTTCAAGAAAAATTATAAGCCATCGACATCTTATCCACCACACAATCGCATTAATGCCAGTCCAATGCCCATGTGCAAAACTTGTGGCCGCTAGAAGTACTACATCCTCTTTCATGGCACCATGGTAGTTAGCGACCTGCCATAAGGATGTACTCATTCCTCTATAGAGGAATTCACCTTCATTAGCTTTTAGCAACGAGAAACATGGAGTATCTCTATCAGCGGAGTCCTTTGCCGAACTTGCTCCTTTACAATCCTTCCTCAGATGTCCTTTTTGTCCACACTTCCAACACAAGATGTTCTTCTTGGAGTATCCACTCTTCCCATTCTTTTCTTGAGCCATCAGAATTGACTGATTACGAGAGTTATTATTTTCACTCTTCAGTCTTTTCTCTTTAGAGATCAACTTATTCGCAACCTCTAAAAAATTTACCGTCGAGTTTCCATGCAACGGGATCAATTTCATGTACTTGTATGAATCAGGAAGAGACCAGATCAATTTCAACGTCTTATCCTCGTCATCAATCTTCACTCCAATAAACTCCAACTCAGAGATTATCCCATTGAGTTCTGCAAGATGATCAGAAACCTTCATACCTTCATTCATCTTCAACAGATAAAATTGTTCCTTCAGGTAGAATCGATTACAAACGCTCTTTGCTTGGTACAACTCTTCAAGTCTTCCTCATAGTTCTCTTGCAAAAGTTGTTCCTTGTATATTCGCAAGAACATTCTTGGCCAAACATAGTCGTATCAAACTTGCAGCTCTCTCATCGAGTTCCTCCCATTCATCATCACTCATCAGGGACTTTTCGGACTTTTCAGACTTCTCTTTACCAGTTTCTTTTTCACTACAGCTTTCAGAGACTACCATAATTGTTCTTCCCTTCAACGCCTTATGCAATCCATGTTGGATCACGATATCTTTGACTTGTACTTGCCACAAGCCAAAATTGATTTTTCCATCAAATTTCTCCACATCGAATCTTCTGGTGTACATCTTGCTTGTAGACATGTTTACTTCAACAATCGAAACTCACACGAACCTCGGCTCTGATACTACTTGTTAGGAAAATCGGGCTCGTCGCAGTGGAATTTGTCATGATCAATCATAAGTAAACAAAATAAAAGTTAAGAAATAAAATATTAACACATCAGAATTACGTGGAAACCCAAAACGGGAAAAAACCACGGACGTTAGGATGGACAGAGATTTTCACTATGTAGAAAAAGATGTTACAGCCATAACCAGAAAACACTCTCTAACCCTAACCCTATTACAAGTCGCACCCCAAACTCATAAGAAAGATACTCACAAGACACTCAGGATCTCTCAATTTGTGTCTATACAATTGAAGACTGTAACATCATATTTATAGTGAACAATGACTTACTCACCAAGTAAATCATAATAAACTAGGAAACCTATTATTACAAGAATTTCTTTAAAAGAGGAAAAAAGATTCTTTCGTAATTGCATTTCTACTAAGACAAAATAATTCCTAGTCAAATATAATACTTCCAAAACAGTCGTCAAATCTATCACTTCCAAAAGAGTCTTCAAATCTTTCTCAGTTTCCAAATAAAGACTAGTATATTGAATACTAATTTATACCAAACCCTAACAAATTTAACATATTTAATTTCTTTATGATAATTTATTGGTTACGATATTTGTGAATGATTGTATTATGAAATTATTGAGCTTTGTATGATATGGATAGTGGCGGAGGCAGAACATAACCAAAGTGGTGTCATACTTCAAATACCGTGGGGTCATAATGATTATTTTATTATATTATTTTATTTTTATTTATAAATATATATATAATAATTCCATTTTTTTAAAAGTTGTGGGGTCAATTGACCTCCCACTACCCTGTGTGGCTCCGCCACACGATATAGATGAAGCATGATTATGTTATATGAGAACAACATACGTTATTTGTATTTATTAAACAAGTTTGTTGTAAGATATCTCTATGGAAATTATATAAAAATAAGTGGCTTGTTATATTTCAATTAAAATAGTTCAGTTTTTCTATTATACTATTTGTGTAAAGACTATATTATAAATCTTTCTGATCTTTGTATATTATGGGTTTAACATAAGAATAATATTTATGTGCGTAAGATGTGTGATTTGTTAGTTTTGTGTTTTAATATGATCAAATGACTAATTTTGGAGAACTAGTGAATAACGGTAAATGGTTAATGAGTTGAATTACTTAAGACAGTTTAACTTGTGTGTTAAGGTTTTGTGCGATTGTGTTGGATATTGTGTTTAGAATTTATTTTGATCTTTGTATAATATGAATTAAGCATGATGATGGTGAATAAAGATAATATATATTATATGGGAAGAATCTCTTGATAAATGTGTCGATGTTGTGTTAGGCGGAGATGATTATAGTGATGTTGTTAAATGATTTGAAGTATTATGGACGTTTATTATTTGATTATATTTAAGTTAATATATTTTGGGATGTGCATGTGAGGATAAGTCTTACATAGCTAATATGAAGACTTGTTATCAACCGTGTTTTAATCGTTGTTTGTGTGTGTTGATAATCTTGCAAGTATCCCCTGATGGTCTCGTAAGTCATAAACCTGTTTCTTTCTTTAGCCACCTCACTAAGTGTAAAGCTTAGCATATTGGTTTGTTTTATTGTCACATAGGTACAAAGATGATTTGGAGTTGGAAGTTGGATCTACGCAGAGAGACATAATTTTCAAGGATTTAATTTCAGATATTTTTATAATTTTTGTTAATGTATGATTTTTAAATATTAGTTTATATTTTATTTGGGAACTCCGCTACATTTGGTTTTGATTCGATTATGTTTTTAGAATGCTTTTATATCATAGTAGATGATTATCTTTTTTGACAAAATTGTTGTTAGGTTTGAAATTTATTTAAATGTCAAGAGTTTGATTCTATTATGAGTTTGCTTGAGATATTTTATCAAATTTAAAATAATTATTTTATTCTTATTCTGAATTTCAATCGTTTTCAAAATCTAGTGTTTTCAATTTTGAAATCTAGGTTTTTTTATTATTATTTGAGTTCGTGCGTGATGTGGCACTTCAGGTCCAGTTCTCCCAAACGGATAGGGGGTGTTACATCTTGAGCGTTAGAGAGATAATTGGTAGACATCATATACACACAGTGTCCCTCTATCTTAAGAATTTCACTTTTAAAATTTCACTTTTTAAATATAGCCAAATTCACTATTTTGTCCTTATGTGAAAATTAAAGTTTCCTTATTAAAAATATAAACGAATTTTGTTTTAGTTTAGTTTTGAATTTTTAATTTTATTTAGTTCATTTTATATAATTTTTCCTTTAGTTACCAATAATTATATGGAAATATAAATCTAATAGAATAATTTAGAGAAGCGATAATTTACATATAAACATATTCATTATCTAACAACATTTATAAAGGGATAATGATATCCATGCCCCTCGAACTTGACACATTGTTTCATTTAGACACTTCAACTTTTCGAGGTTTCAATTAGACACTCGAACTCAACACATTGTTTCATTTAGACACCTAAACTTTTCGAGGTTTTAATTAAACACTCGAACTCGCCTAAACCAAGCCATATAAACACTTGGAGTTATTATTTTAAATTTTTCATGACACGTGAAATCCAAACGCTCTGGCTCTCTGACATGTATTTAACATATGTAATATCTCTACAAGATCATGGTCATATCGATGTGTATGTTTGTGTCCATGATCACCCAACAACACTATTGTAATGTTAACAACCAAATCAAACACAAAATTAATGAACATAAAAAATTTTGAACATCATTTCAAAATAATTGTTTCATAAAAAAATTACAATAATTGTTTCATAAAGCAGTTTTACTTCACATTTACTAGTCTCACAATTAAATATTTAAAATTTAGATTCTATTACATAAATATTTCTTTTTAAACAGTTAATATTAATTTATGTTGTAATATTTCTATTCTCTTTACTTGTTTTAGGTTTGTGTTGGACTTATATGCTTCTAGTTGTGTGAATAGATGGGCTATGTAGCTGCTTCTCGCCTAAGTAGGTTGATCAGATTCATTATCTCAATTGACATGTTTCTCATGACCCAATCGCACAGATTAATTTACCTATATATTTCTCTCTTTCACTTCTCTACCTCTTTAGTGAGAGAAATTATCTGATGGTTCAGATCTCTCTCGCTCCTGTTGCTCTGCTAGGTTTTACTTTATGTTTTCTCTGTGATTTCATTCTGTTGTAATCTTGTACTCTGGTTGTTGATTCTTAGTGCTATCCTATCTAGAGGTGAGCGGGATCGATTCTGGTACTGGTTCCTTAAAGGAACCGATACCAAAATCAAATTATCGGTTCTTTATTTTTGAGGAACCGGTACGGATATTGTTAGTACTTAGAACAAGTACTAGTTCTGGTTCAGTTCCGATTCCAATGGTACCTGTTATTAAGGTATGGTTCCGTTACTTATTTCGGTTCCAAAGGTATCGGTTATTCAGGTACGGTTCTGGTACCGGTTCGGGGAAAATAATTAAAATTTTCACAATTAATCTAATTATTAAAAAAATCATGTTAAATCACCGTTTGTCAAATTTATATTTACAAAATAATCATTCCAAAACCAATATAATAAAACAAACCTCTACATATGAGAAAGTTACTAAAAGTCTCAATGACCATAATCAATTTGTTAAATTGTTTCTCAAATTGCATACCAATAAACTCCAAAAGTTTTACTAATAAACTTAAATTTGATTTCTAGACAAAGAAAATAGGTTTAAAAGCTCTATAACATTACAAATAAATTGTTCATAATTTTAAATAATAATAATAATAAAAAGTTTCAAATGTTCTACACGCTTAAGTCTAAACCGCATATCCCTCCATATTCTACATTTCAATTTTTTTTTTATATTTTTTTAAAAAATAATTAGTTAACATACACTTAGTAATTTAACATAATTTAGTTGTAATATAAAAAAACAATTAAAAAAATTAAATTAATATACAAGGTAGATTGTTCAAGTGAACACATCTAGCGCTCCACTTGAACTCTTGGAACAATATTCTTCAAAACCTCAGGATAATTTTTAATTTCTAAATATATTTGAAATAATAATATAAATACATATATACATATATATATATATATTATATTTATATATATATAAGTGTTGAAATAATTCGATGGTGCAGAAATTAAAAAAAAAACCAAAAATATTTTTAAAAAAAAAATTTATATAAAAATTACACCGCAATAGACAATTTGAAAGTAAAAAAGAAATTGTAAGAGAAGAGAACGATACATATATTTTTACCTAGAAAGAAATTCGCCTAAAATGACTATTTCTTTTAGAAAAACCGGTTCCAGTTCGGTTCTAGTATCAATTTCAGTCCAATTCTGATCAAGGATCTGAAACTGGTATCAAAAATATAATTTTCAATACAGGTTCCGATATGGTTCCAAATAACTGGTTTTTTTTTAGTTTCAGTAGCGGTTCCGGTCCGACTTCCGATTCTAGAGTAGTTCCAGAAGGAATCCTAATCCTATCTCTCTTTCAGGTCTCCATAGATGTACACGGTTAGTGGTGGAACCACACTTGTTGCTTTTGTTGGTCTTTGTTAATTTAAGGTTTTAAGTTCGAGTACAAAGTGGTATAAGAGCTTCTTCTTGACTCTTAAAACCCTAGATCTCGTCTTCTTGTTGCATTTATTTTTATATGAGTGTATTTTGATCTGACTGCATATACTGCAAGTGCAATGATGTCGACGTTCGACGAGTGAAACTAAATGTTCCATGCCATGGGCTTGCAAATATGATGATAAACTTTGAAATTCTCCTCCGTCAGTGTAAAGACTTAAAATTTTTTTTCGAAAATGTTTTTTCAACGGCAGATGTAAAATAGAAAAATCTTTCTAACTTCCTATCTGGAATTTAAAGTATACAACCACATGTACTTTGAATAATATCCATAAATAATATATATTAATATTTTACGATCACACAGTTTGCAGCGAATGACTTCTTCATTAGTTTGAATGTTTGTTTTAGACTGCCAGGAAGAGTTATTACCATTTGTATTTTGTCTAGACTGTGAGGATCTACAGCTGTAAAATGAGGTGTTTTCTTAGCATCTTCATTCTGCAAGAAAATTTCATGATCAATAAGTTGTTCATAAAGTTCCACATATAATCGGCTACAGGACGAGAACCTTTAGTGATTCTTGGAAGTTGGTCTTGTAAATTAATGATTCTGATTTGAGATTTACTACTAAACAGAGTGTGCAGAGAGGTTCGTGCTTTGTAAGTAGTGGATGCATTTACTATGGAATGTGCAAGAGTTGGGTCAACATAAGCTAATGTTGTATTGTGAACCAGCTTATCTTGTTGAAACCATTTGAGATAGTCTAGATTAGGAGTAGTATTGTGTTTTTAGTGATGGTTTGTGATGGAGCAGAGCAACTACCATCTAAATATCCATGAACATTGTGTCCATACATTAACATGGAAACCTGGGATTTCCAGGTCGTGTAATTGTTCCTACCTGTGTTTGAGTGGTAGTTGGGAGCAGGGATGACAATGGGTGCAGGTGGCGCGGGTTTGGCAAAATCTGCACCCTCATCCACGAAAAATAATCACATCCAAATCCTCGTCTACATCCTCGAAAATCCGCGGGTTCGGATGCGGATTTTAATCCACAGATACGGATACATCCGCCGATTAATCCACGAATTTGTATTATCCAAATTAATATAAATTTAAAATAAATTTATAGATTTTTTTTATAAATAATAATAATAATAATAATAATAATAATAAAATCAATCTAATATTCACTATTAGAATAAAACACATTAAAATTTAAAACAAATAATGTCATCACATAAAATCAATTAGAAAATATTTAAGAAGTAACAACCCCATTTATTATTACTATTATTATTATTATATATATTCTTTAAATTTTCACGGGTTTACGGTTACGGATTGTTCTCGACATCCGCACCCGCCCACGAACCCTCCGCAAATTTGATTTTTAAATCCACACCCGCTAATAAATCTATTTAATTAAATCTGCACCCGCCTATTGTGAATGAGTATCCATGGATTTACGGATTTACAGGTTGAATTGTCATCCCTAGTTGGGAGACGGGATTGATTGCACTATAGTTTTAGTGCTAGTGGTTGTGCGGTTTTCACTAGTGTTATTAAAATTGACAACTAATGGAGAAGTCATTGAAGATAAAAGATAAAAGAAAATCTGCTCGTAAGAGAATAATGGAACTGCTCTGATACCATAAAAGGTTTTACTGAATTCTTTGTTAATTATATTCGGTGATCAAGTGAGTATATATAGGCAGACATACGCAACATAGTTATCGAAACTAAATAACAAAGTGAGACCAACATCCGTAAGTAGTTCCTTATCCAAAAGACCCTACCTTCAATATTCACAACGTATTTTATCACATTTCAACTATGAGATAGGGTAAAATCAAATTCAACCATATTTGAACCGGGAGAAAAAAAAATCTCAATTTTAATTATTAAAATTATTAAATATTCGAATATTTTTAGAATATACTTAAATTTTATATATATTCTAAAAATATTTGAATATGTGTAATTCTCTTGATATAAATAGAATATTCGAATATACATATTTATTTATTCAAAAGTCGATTTTTTTTATTTTAATTTTTGTTACATAAATATATATTTTTTAAAATAATACTAATTTATTAGTTTTTAAATAAGATTAATTTAAGTGTATATTTCAAAATAAACTATTAGTTATTGGTGATGTGAAAGTAAATAATATCATAATTCCAATCCAATGCATATTTAAACCTTATTTTATCATCATCTTCAAAGTCAATAAAAATTTTATCTATACCCACCAAAATGAAAGCTACTAGGTGGTAGATTAGAAACTAGGATCTCCACCCCACCAGCATCCTTTCCATTGTGCCATATATAAAGTTCGGTAAATCATTGTAACTTGAATTATTTATTCGTTTTCCGTGTATGGTTTTTTATATTTTTAGTATAAAATAATTAAATTATATTTTAATTATTTTTTGTGACTTTAAATTGATATTAGGATTATTAATTTATTATCATGCATACACATGTCATTCCTTGGTGCATTTGTATTTTTTTTCTTTTTGCACAAGAAGAATCCCTATTGACTCGGGTTCTATTGTAAAGATTATTGGATCTCGCATGAACAAGCATGATACTATCTCACCGATTTATCGCTATCGGAATTGATGTTTGAATCTCCAGAGGGGATGTTTCACCCTCTGATTACTCAGTAAACAGTTATTTTTAGGTCAGGAAACATATTGATCTTGCTCTGTTTCCTGGCCATTAATACCTGAAAATAGTTAGGAAGACTATTTTAATTTTCAAAATTACTTCAGGTTACTAATTTCTCTTTTTGTATTTTTAAGCAGACTTATATGAAGGGTGAACAGCGGAACAAAGAAAGTGAAGACGTGAGGGACTTATACAAGCAAATTGCTGGAGGCACGGACCCAAATGAGGAGAACTGTGGATGACATGAAATTGATCATGTAAGTATTTTCATGGTAGTAATTACTAGAATATCATTCTCATTAATTGAAACTACTAATGTCATGCTTGTATCATAGGTGTTATTCCCTGCTCATATATTTGGAAATCATAGGATATTGTGTGCTGTCGCATATCGTGTTAAAGAGGTCCTGAAATTCGACTCATTGGGTCTTCCATTAACGACGACAATGCAGGATTTGAAAGACTTACTCACATACTTTGAAATGATGCTGAAGACTGTGGATGCAAATCCACCAATATAGATTCCATCATCTCCTTGGAATGTTATGTCCGTTGGAAAGAAAACAAGACTTCCATTACAATCAGATAGGTAAGAATATGGACACCATGTGCAAATGTTTACACAATGTACATTTGTAGATTCAATTTATTTATTGAATTTAATTATTTCAGGGCATCATGTGGAGCATACGTGTGCCGTTACATTCTAGATATATGGACATCTCAATCATCCTCGACTTTTGGAACAGAAAATGAAGAGGCCATCAGAATTAGAAGAGAATTGGCATATTCCATCTTTGATCAATAATGTGAGAGTGATGATAGTGATGTTTTTGATGATATAAACCATGTAAAACGTCCTTAGCTGCTTGCTCAAGCTGTAGTTTTAGATGCAGTTCATAAAAATATTTGGAATTGTATTTAAAACATGTTAAGTTGATGGAATTGAATGTTTGAAAGTATTCCAAATATTAGAGGTCATTATGTTGATGACCAGGAAATGATCCCCTATCTTTTGGTCATTTAAACCAAGAAATAGGCTTAATAAGCCACTATTTCCTGGTCAAGAATACCGGGAAATGGGCATATTAAGCCCCTGATTCCTAGTCATTGAAACCAGGAAATAGGCCAAATAAGCCCCTTTTTCCTAGTCATGAATACCGGGAGACATTATTGAGGTATGATAAAAATAGCCTAAATGTCGATATTTCCTTCGTAATTGGATAAATATTGACCTACATACATAATGGAGTTGTTTATTTACGTTGGAAAAATATTTATTTGCTTCTTCGTGCTAACGTTAGAGATACATTTTCTAGTGGTGATACTTGTACATAGTCATCGGTAAGATTTTGTTTTTGACATTCATTATGCAACCGAAGTATGTACATATAATGTCAACTTAGTTGTAAGCTTATCACTTCCATACCCGTACAAGGCTAAGTCCAATATGAATCCACTTGATCCATAAATAAATGCATTTCAAAACACATAACCAGTTGAGATTAATTAGAAAAAACTGGTGGGATATTTTTTGACGTAATAAATAATTATCAACGTACATACATAATGGATTTGTTTATAACGTTGAAAAAATATTTGCTTCTTCGTGCTAACAAAAGAGATATATTTCCTAGTGGTGATACTTGTAACATTTTGTTTTCGACATTGTGCAACGAAAATATGTACATATAATGTCAACTTAGTTGTGACCATGTCACTTTGATAAGTTACTTGTAGATATTCATTGGTAACATTTTGTTTTGAGCAAGATAAATTATTTGGGTGGTGTTCAAATAAATTTGAATCGTCAAAATTGAAAGAGAGAGAGAGAGACGACTTTATCCGAACAATATACTAGAAAATAACTGCATTAGTTTCTTATTTTCAGGTCTTGATGACCAGGAAATGGTGGCGCCGTTTCCAGGTCAGAAAGACTGGAAAACTTACACATATAAGCAACTTTTTCTTGGTCACCAATATCGAAAAAATCTTCATTACTTGTCTATTTCTAGGTCTTGATGACCAGGAAATGATGGTACCGTTTCCAGACCACATGGACCGAGAAATAGGCAAATAAGCAACATTTTTCCGATCAAAAGACCTAGATGAAGGTTTCTCAGTCAAAAAACAAGGAAAGCTTAATCTGATTCCAAGGTTTAAGGATAGGGAAGCTACTGGGTAGTATTTTTTTGGTCTTTTAAACCGGAAAGTAGTGTAATTGCAAATCCGTTTCCCGATTTCTCTAACCGGAAAACCGTTGGACACTACTGGAGCAATTTTTAAATTTTTTCAGTTTTGTTTCACTTCCAATTTAATTTTACCTAAAACATTTCCAAGATTTTACAATCAGCAAACAAATAGTATTATGAACCCTAATAAACCTACACATCCCAAAATACAAATTCATAAAATATTATACTTCAAGCTATATTTCTTGAAAAATATAAGTGTAACAATAGTTTAATAACATTATTACATAAGTGAGGATTCAGAGGATGTGCCTTCTGGATGATGTGATACGTCCTCATATATAGAGTCATCTCCTGGGCACGCCTCTTGCGTCACATCTACGGTAGACATGATGTTTTGATTTGATCCCTCTGAATTGTGCACTTCCTGATGTTTGTTTTGACATTTACGGATTGTACGTTCTGCCTCATGACTATATCCAAAATGTACTTGCCTGTGGCGCTTGACATTTTCAGGTGGAATATGAGCATTATTATCTCCTATTGCACTAGGTTCACCAATGGAAGCATTTTGATATTTTCTAATTTCTTTCCCGTTTCTACACCTGATAGGATTTTTGCAAGTGAGCCTGGTGTGTCTTTTTCGTCACATCTAGCACAAATTTTTGTCAGAATTTTCTCCTCTCTAGATGGTATCCTCTTCATCTTAGGATGACCCAATTGCCACTTTTCTATAGGTAGTATGATCATTTTATTAGGCTCAGACCATGTTCTTATGCTTGCTACGGGATTTATTGGTCTGTTATAAGATGCTTCCCACCATTTTTTTACTATAGAATTGATGGCATAAGGTATGGGGATGAACCTTCATCAACCTATAGTGTTAGAAATGAATACTGTTAGAAATTTGTATAAAATTACATTATAAAATAAAACAATTGCTAAGAAACTACAAACGAAATACCTAGCAGCAGCTAGAGCATGTGAGCAGGGAAGACGATAAAGATCCCAAGCCTTATATCCACATGAGTTTATTTCAAAATCAACCACCTGAACATCGTCCCCATATGTCACTTGGTATCGCCTACCTTCAAGTATTGGTCAAGCCAACTAGTCACGACGACATCTTCAAGATCATCAATATGTTTAACAGCCCCGATTGTTACTATGGTAACCAGCTTCTGAGCAGCTTCTCGCTTTTCACAGAACCAGCATTGGGTCAAGTCTTTTAAAAATTCATTTGCAGCTGTGATAGACAGCCTACGAGCTTTCTTAATGGTCGCATTCGTTGATTCTGCAATATTGGAGTCAACATTGCGTACCTCCTCCGTGATAATAAGTACGTGCCCACCTAGCCTTACCAATATTTTTCAACTCCTTGAAAATATTTGGACTCACTTGTTGTATATCATCCAAAAGAGAATCACACTCCTTCTTCGAGTGTGCATAACAGGCAGCTTTTAATAAACGTCCAGCATTTTCTCGCTTACTACCATATTGCTTCAAGTTATTAGCCTAGTGGTAGTAGCATATAACATGTGGAACGTCGGGGTAGACATGTCTAACGACATTGAATATACTTTTATGGTGATCAGAAACAATGCTAAAATCATTAGGCACTCTAATTGCTTGTTTCAACTTAGAGAGGAACCATCGCCAAGAAGCATTATCTTCTCTGTCTGCAAATCCAAATGTTAGTGGATAGATGCCACCATTACCATCTTGAGCAATTGCAGTCATAATCACCCCTTATACTCTCATTTCCTTTGTGTTGCATCGATTTCAATTATCAGACATATATATGATAAAAATCCCCGAATCGTGGCACGTAGCAAAAAATGAGTACAAGAAAGTATTGTCTTCTTTAGTATGTAGAAAAGTAATAGTACCCGAATTGGAATATTTCAACAAAGAAAAGTAAGTCGGCAGAATTTGATATGACTCAACTCCGTCACTATATGAGAATTTCAAAGCATGCTGAAGGGATCTCCATGCCTTGTTACACTTAATATTGAACTGATAGCAATTCTCCATTTCATTCTGCACACTTTTAGGATGGTAATCGACCACGGTAACTCAGGATAAGTACAAATTGCCAATGCGATCGGATTTCATGGGTCGATGATATAAGGCATGTGTATCGGGCATGCATGAATGTTTTGGTGCAAACACCGAAACATGACACAATGAAGCGCCCCTACCTCGCCTAGCATGGAATGCATACGAGCAAGTTTCATCCGAATATTCCACTTCAAATCGAATACTGTATGAACAAATTATTTTGATGGTGAACTAATTATTTAGAGCATACTTCCCAATAGCTACTTTCATATCTTTTTTCTTTTTAAATGTCTCACCCTTTTGAAGAGAATTGACTAGGCTGAAGCTGACAATGCATATATGACTTTCTGGTTGAATGAATAACAACTAGCACATGATTAGACCCAACTCTGTTCATTCGGCAGGCCAACATGTACCGGTTCTTCATCGCCCTCTAAACTGACGTCATGAAAACCCTCCACATTATTCAAATCATTTTGATCATCTTTATCACCTTTATATTGTGTACCATCCACTACCTCAGTATTCTATGGCAAATCTTCAGTCATGCCCGATAGGGCTGTGCATGGTTCCATTTAAAATCAAACCAGAACCGGAAACCGGACTGGAACCGGTAATCGAACTAAAATAGAACTAGTTATTTGGAACCGGTACCAAAAATTATATTTTTTGGTACCGGTTCCGGATCCTTGATTGGTACCGGATCGAAACTGGACCTGAACCGGAATTGATACCGGAACCGAACAGGAATCAGTAAAGGAATCGATTTTTCTGAAAAAAATAAAATAAAATATAGTCCTTTTGGGCGAATTTATTTCTAGGTAAAAAAATATATCGTTTTTTTCTCTCACAATTTTTTTTTTTTAAATTTTCAAATTGTTTATCACAATCGTAACTTTTATATAAATAATTCAAAAAAATTATTTTAATCTAATTAATATATATATATATTTATTTATATTTGCACCATCGAATGGTTTCAGCACTTTTATATATATATATATATGTATATATATATGTTATTCTTTCAAATATATTTAAGAATTTAAAATGGTCATGAAGTTTTGAAGAATATTGTTTCAAGAGCTGAAGTGATGTTAGATGTGTTTAGTTGAACAATCTACCTGGTATATTAATTTAATTTTTAATTATTTTTTTATATTACAACTAAATTATGTTAAATTACTAAGTGTATGTTAACTAATTAATTTTTTTAAAAAAAATTGAAATGTAGAATATGGAAGGCTATGCAGTTTAGATTCAAGTATGCAGAATATTTGAAACTTTTATTATTATCATTATTTAAAATTATGCACAATTTATTTGTAAGGTTATGAAACTTTGAAACTTATTTTTTTTGTCTAGACATCAAATTTAAATTTATTAGTGAAGTTTTTGGAGTTTGTTGGTATGCAATTTGAGAACCAATTTAACAAATTGATTATAGTAATTGTGAAAACTATAACTTTATCATATGTATAGGTTTATTTTATTATATTGTTTTTGGAATAATTATTTTATAAATATAAATTTGACAACGGTGATTTCACAGGATTTTTTTTTTTTTAATAATTGGATTAATCGTGAAAAGTTTGATTATTTTTTCTGAACCAGTACCAGAAATGTACCCAAATAACTAGTACTATTGGAACCAAAACTGGTAACGAAACCGAACCGAAACCGCTCTGGAACAGGTACTGGTTCTAAGTACTAACTGTACCGGTACCGGTTCCTAAAAAATAAGGAACCGGAGGAACCGGTCCCGCTCACCCCTAATGCACAATGCATTAGGTTCATTAATTGTGAAAAAAACATTATGTATTTCATCCGCAGTATGAATGACAATATCCATATTTGGTCCACTAACATCTACATGATGAATGCTTCCAGTGACTTGATCAGTTGGACCATTGTCTTTTGATATAGCATCCACAAATAAATACAAATGCTCACTATGATCCTCCATCGTAAATTGTAAGTCACCATCATCTATAATTTGATACCTATCTCTTGTTAAAATAAACTGAAAGCAAAAAATTAAATAATTCTTACAATAGTCTGCGGTGGTTTCCCGGTCACATAAACTAGGAAACAGATGTATATTAAAACTATTTCCCGATGTTAAAAATCGGGAAACTACTTCCCAGTAACTTCCTGGTCTTTAGCACCCAGAAATGTATTCATGGTTCCCGGTCTTAATACTGGGAAACTGACATCTAGGTTCCTGGCCATGAAGGCCAAGAACCAATCGTACCTGAAGACAGTTCTTGGTGTTATATGCCAGGAACCTGTCTGTATATTTCCTAGTACTGAATACCGGGAAATGTGTTGACTATTTCAACACTAACCTGTCTGTATATATATATTTTTTTAGAGATTATTTATTTTTACAAAAAATTTAGTGTTTTTCTAAAAATATAACTTTTTATGTAAAAAGTCTAAATGTGCAAATCATACGTAAAATTTAATTTTGATATATTACTAAAGTATTAAAAAAATAAAACTAACATTATAGATATAATACTTATAAAATATTTGTTAATGTATGTAGAAAAATATTTACATGTATAATGGCAATAAAATAAAAACAAGTTAATTTTAAAAATAACTTAAACGCTCATTAAGTTAAACTTTATAAAAATGAGTTTATTAAACTAATTTTATAAACTAATTATCAAACAAACTTATTAAAAAAAAATTAATTAATTATATAGGCCAATAATCTAATTTATTTCGAATAAGCCGGTAAAAAACACCCTTTATATTTATAAAAATAAAAATAAATATCAATAATTGCTAACTAAAAATATATGAATAAAATATAATAATTTTTTTTATTGTTATTTAAAAAACCAACTTAATAATGGTGGTTAATTAATAATTTTTTGAATTATGTATATATATATATATATTATAAATTTACTTTTAATACACTAGAATTTAACTTTATATATATATATATATATATTCTAAATAATTATAAAATATATCTGCCAATTATAATTTTAAAACACAATAATTCATTAAAATATGGATGAAGTATAATAATATTATATTTAAAATTAAAAGTTAGTAAAAATTAGTAAAAGAATAAAATATATGAAATAATGATGCAGATCAAATCAGAGTTCGGAAGGAGGAAGGAGGAAAGAATATGCATTTGTCCCTCCTATCTTAATTTTGCAAATTCTTCATCTTTTATTATATGTTATGATATTTTAGGGGTTATTTAAAATTTTAATTAATTATTTTAATTCTAATTTGTAAAAATTCTTTTAAATAGGTTTTTTAAAGTTTAAAATATAATTATATGTCTGTTTTTAAAAATATATAAAATTAGATGCTTAAAAATTTGATTTTCACTTTATAAGTCGAGTTTTCTAAAATACCCTAAATTTTAACAATTCACAGATTCTGTAAGCTACATTCATAGTCTGTGAATGCCTTATAAAATAAAAACTAAAGTTTAGATTTGTAAACTTTTCAAAATAGGCCTATAATTATATATTAAACTTTTTATAGTCTACAAACAAAAATTTTCCATTATATTTTAATTATACAAAACTTGTTAAGGTAGAAGAATGAGTTATGTTTATAATTTTTTAAAGAGAATATAATAAATAATACAATTTAATAATATATAATATGTAAAAGATTACATTTTTATTATAAATGGGCAAACTTTTATCTACGTACATATAGATTTGTTATACAATTTACATAGTATCCGAAATTGATTATATATATTTTTAAATAATTGAGAATAGTCAATTAAAATTGATGTATATGCTTCAATTAAAAAAATGACACTATTTAAAAGTCTAGTTTATTTTTGTGAATGTCAAGATTTTTTAAAATAATATTACTATTATTATTAAAATGAGTTACCAATATATTACTATTAACTTGAATTGCATTTACAATTATTTGATAAATACTGGTAATTTATATGAAGTGATTTATTTTTAGAAATGAGTTTTTTTTTTTTTTCAATTATACCATATATGAATTTGATAAAAATTTAATCTATTTTATTATTATTATTATTATTATTTTATTTTCAATGTTAAAAATTTTCTAAATAGATAATCATTTAAGGGAAAATGATTTTTTAGGCCTTAAAAAGTTCACTATACAATTATAGGCCTTTTTGAAAAGTTTGCAAAACTAAACTTTAATTTTCATTTCATAAGTCATTCATAAACTGTGACCGTAATTTACAAAATCTGTGAATTGTAAAAATTCAAGGGTATTTTGGGAAACTTGGCCTATGGAGTGGAAACCAAACTTTTAAAAGTTTTTTTTTTTGGTATGTTTTTAAAAATAGACCTATAATTATATTTTGAACTTTAAAATGCTCATTTAAAAGAATTTTCACATAAAATTTAATATCCTTCCTACTTATGTAAAATGATTATTTTATATTTTCACATATCTTAATATGATAGAATTTTCTAGTTACAAAATAAATTATGGAATATTAAAAAAAATCCATCCTATTTTATTTATTTATTTATTTATTTTAATAATATTAATAAATTAACTAATCTATAAAAGGCATTAAAAGTTCACAAAAATATCTAAAAAGACACTTCTATTCTTCCTAGTATAATTTCGTTTTAATTAAAATAAAATTATGACCATTTTATTATTTTTAATTATATGTTAATGACCAAGAATAAGAATAAGATTTAATTTAAATAAAATATAGCATCGCATAATATTCATTAAATTTTAAGTAGTCTCTTAATGCATGTTATTTTTAGTTAGTCAACATTAAAGGAAAGTCGAATTTCATAAGTTAATTTTACAAAATAAAAATAAATAGATCATGTAGAGTAAGAAAATAAATAAATTATTAAAATAGAGTATAAAAAAATTTTGTTTGATATTTATGGGTTATTACTATTAATAAATTGAATTAAAAATAATATGTTGTATGAATAAATTAAAATTGATTTAATTGATCTTTTCAAATATGATATTTTATAATAATATCTTAAAAATTATAGAAATAAATTTATTAGTATTATTTAAAACATATCAAATAATTATTTTATATTTTTAAATATGAGTATAATGGAAAACATTTAAAATATACTGCATATCAACAATTATACCCCAAAATGTGAAAACATAATTCACGTTAAAACTCGGTAACCTATTAGTATCTTTTCAAAATTTACGTACATGTTACATATCATACAAGTTTGGATTTGTGAAGAATCATTAAATAGCTGGAGATAATACAATTCTCACATTGACAGCTCAGTATTTTAAGTTTGTACTATTTTACAAACTTGTAATGGGTCAAAGTCTTCTTCTCCGCGGTGGAGTATCTTCTATGTATATATTCCACCTTTTTCTATTTTAGGATTTACATCTTTAACGGAATGCTTTTCTTTAGACCAATGGAGATCCTCCATATAATACATATAAATCATAATTTTGAGATAAAGTTATTTCCATTAATATATAAAGTAAAGAAAAAATTATTCTACTTACTTGATCCTATAAAGAAGAGAAAATTCTGGTGAATTGTTGATCCAATACATATGAAAATTGTTAGTGAAATATCTCTATGACCTTCACTATTTAGTTGCATGGTTAATCTGTGTAAAGATGAAACATATTAGTTTTAACCATAATTTTAAATTAGTTCCAAGTTAATTTATTTTGGGTTATAGTTCTTTAATTACCAAGAATAGTAAGTAAATAAAAATTTAACAAAGGATGAAAAGAATGGAGTGATATACTTACTTTAATATAAATAATATATAAACATTTAAAAATAGATATTCTATCAAAATTTTATGATGCCGGAAACGTGTGTGAATTGGCTAAAATAGTATTGCGAATTGAATAAGAGGAACAATTCGTTCGCTCAATTGATTTACTAAAAAATATAATATCAAGTCTGCCTTTTAGAAACCCTAAACACCCCTTTTATAAAGCGTTACTCTTAACCCTAACAAAATAATTCCAAAATTACGAAAAAAACCCTTAAAATAATAAAAGTTCAAAAAACCCCTCTAAACGATCCTAAAACACCGAAATTCATCGTAGGTCATCGGCAGAGGCAATGTGTTTGATTCAGATCGCCGTTTCGCTTCAACCTGTCAAATTTGGGCCCTAAATTCCATACCCAAAATCAATGTCGAAAGCCCGGTGCATCATATTCTCCCTTGTTAGAAAGAAGATTCGTCCTCGAATCTAATTCATCTTCACCAACAGCAAGCTCTCCAAGTTCTTCTTCGTCTGTATGATAGGGCGATAAATCTGCTACATTAAAAGTCCCGGATACATTGTACTTACCCGGCAGTTCAATCTTGTACGCATTGTCATTTATTCGCTCTAGAACCTTGAATGGACCATCAGCTCGAGGATGTAATTTGACAAACCTGCCAGCTGGGAATCGTTCTTTTCTGAGGTGAATCCACACGAGATCATCCTCTTTAAAGGCCACTTTCTTCCATCGCATATCCACCCTCTGTTAGTACTTCATGTTCTGCTTAGTAATTCTGTCATGAATTTCGGAATGCAGCTCCTTAATTTGTTTTGCGTGTTCTTTTGCATCAAAACTGAACTGCTTGACTAAGGGTAAAGGCGCGAGATCCAGAGGAGTAATTGGATTATGCCCGTAGACTATCTCGAAAGGACTCTTGCCCGTTGTTCGTTTCTGTGACCGGTTATAAGCAAACTCTGCCTGAGGTAGTACCACGTCCCACTGTCGTGGATTATCACCAACAAGACTTCGCAGTAAATTCCCCAAGCTTCGGTTGACAACTTCTGTTTGCCCATCGGTCTGGGGATGATGAGATGAGCTAAATTGCAACTTGGTTCCCATATGCCGCCACAGAGTACGCCAAAAGTGATTTACAAACTTCACATCACGATCTGAGGTCATAGTTTTAGGGATTCCATGCAGCTTGACAATCTCCTTCAAAAATAAACGAGCAACCTGTGAAGCATCAAAGGTCTTGTTACAGGGAATAAAGTGGGCCATCTTGGAGAATCTGTCGACCACCACCATTATGGAATCTTTATTCCGCTGTGTCCTCGGCAACCCCAACACAAAATCAAGACTGACATCTTCCCACGGTGCAAGCGGAACAGGTAAAGGCATGTAATCCAGCATTAGTACCTTTCATTTTGGCCACGTGACATACTCGGCACTTCTCCACAAAATGTGCCACATCACGCTCCATTCGAGGCCAGTAGAAATGCTCACACAGCAAGGCCATCGTCTTATCAGTTCCAAAGTGTCAAGCTAAGCCCCCTGCATGACTCTCAGTAATAATGGACTCCCTTAAAGACACACATAGGGATACACAACCTATTTCCCTTGAAGAGAAAATCAGCCACTAACAAAAACTGTTGAAACGGACCTGTTTGACACTTCTTCCAGACATCTCCAAAATACGGATCATAATATATAATTCCTTAAAAGAGTCAAAGCCCAAAACTTTTACCTGCATTGTAGACAACAGGGAATGCTTTCTGCTCAATGCATCTGCCACCTTGTTCATCACTCCAGCTTTATGCTTAATTACGAAACTGAAAACCTGAAGCAGTTCCACCCACTTCGCGTGCCTAGCATTTAGTTTCTGCTGCGCATTAATATATTTCAGGGCTTCATGGTCAGAATATAAAATAAACTCCCTCGAAATAAGATAATGACGCCAATGCTCTAAGCTCCGTACTATGGCATAGAATTCTCTATCATATATCGAATACTTCTTCTTTGGTTCATTCAACTTCTCACTGAAAAATGCCACCGGTTTATTTTTCTAACTCAGTACACCCCCAATACCCACGCCTGAAGCATCACAATGTACTTCAAAAACCTCATGAAAATAAGGAAGAACCAAAATCGGGGCTTCAGTTATTTTCTTTTTCAGCAACAAGAATGCCGCTTCCGCCTCTTTGGTCCACGTAAACTTACCCCCTTTAGACAATCCGTAAGAGGTGCAATGATAGTGCTGAAATCTCGGACAAACCTCCGATAAAAAGATGTTAACCCATGAAAGCTGCGTACCTCATGGATATTTTTCGGAGTTCCCCAACTTGTAATGGCCTCAATCTTCATCTGGTCTACCTGAATGCCTTACTGCGACACTATATATCCCAAAAAAGTCACATGATTAGTTAAAAAGTGACATTTCTTCAGATTGGCATATAACTTCTGCTCCCTCAAAGCCTCAAACACTGCTCGTAGATGCTGTAAATGCGTCTCAATCGAAGCACTATAAATCAGGATATCATCAAAATATATGACAATGAATTTGCCAATAAAAGAACGAAAAACCTGATTCATCAGTCTTATAAAAGTGCTCGGCGCGTTAGACAATCCGAATGGCATCACCATCCACTCGTACAGGCCATCTCTAGTCTTGAATGTCATTTTCCACTCATCTCTAGTTCGCATTCTGATTTGATGATACCCACTCCTCAAGTCTATCTTCGAAAAGACAGAAGCCCTATGTAACTGATCAGTCAAATCGTCAAATCGCGGAATGGGAAAACGATACTTGATTGTAATTTTATTGACAGCTCTGCTATCTATACACATTCTCCACATTCCATCTTTCTTAGGGACTAATAATGCCGGCACGGCACAAGGACTCATACTCTCCCTGATCGCACCCTTTTCCAGCAACTCCTACACTTGCCGCTGCAGCTCTTCATGTTCCTTAGGGCTCATTCTGTATGCCGCCTTATTAGGAATAACAGCTCCTGGGATGAAGTCCATATGATGTTGAATGTCTCTCATTGGTGGCAACCCAGGTGGCAACTCCTCCGGTACAACGTCAGCAAACTCCTCAAGTAAGGGCCTGACTTGTGAAGGGACTTCAGGATCCGCAGTATTTGGCTCTACCACTACAACAGCAAAAAGTTCAGGGGCACGCACCGCCTCCTCCCTGAATTTTGATTTGGACAACAGATTATTCTGCACTTCTATTCTCAAATCGGTAGGGCCCAGGGTAATAGCTCTACCATCCTTCTTGAAACTGTAGGTATTTCTAAACCCATCATGCTGCATTTTTCTGTCAAATTGCCATGGCCTTCCCAACAAGATATGGCAGGCGTCCATGGGAATCACATCACACCACACCTCATCAGCATATTTCTCGCCAATCGAAAACTGCACAAGACATTTCTTACTAACTTTCACCTCGCTCCCCTTTTTAAGCCACGACAACTTATACGGTCGAGGGTGGTCCTCTGTTTTGAGCCACAACTTCTCCATCATAGTAGCGGAAAATACGTTCTCGCAACTTCCCCATCTATGATCACAGTAGATACTTTTCCACCACTAGTGCACTTAGTATGAAAGATATTATGCCTAAGTCACGACTCATCTTCCGTAATAGCAATATTTAAAACTCAAAGAACGACTAAAGACTTACCAGAATCTGCATAAATCACTTCGTCCTGTTCTGGCCCCGCATCCTCTGGTTCACCATCAGATTCATCATAAGTAGGTTCTCCGTCATAGTTTGGATTCTCGACCAACGTCACAATCTGACGATTAGGACAATCTGCAGCAAAGTGTCCCAACCCCTGACACTTGAAACAACTCTTAGCAGCAGTCCCTCCCCTGCTATTTCCCGTGTTGCTCTGTTCTCCTTTTGCTGCAGGTTCAGAACTCGCACCCTTAACAGCGATTAGTGTCGATTTTATTGCAGAACTCTCTCCTTTCCCTCGAAAACCTTTACCAGACCATCGATTCTGAATTTTGGATGTATTGCCTGTTCTTTTGCATTACGACTCCACCTTGAAGGCCAATCGACAGACATCCTCATACGTCCAATACTGTTGCAAATGGACAACGTCAAAAATCTCTGTTCGTAGACCAGCCAGAAACCGAGCCACAATCTACTCTTCTTCCTCATCCACATCACAATGCATCCGTAACCGATCAAACTCCTCGGTATACTCCTCCACTGTCGAATTGCGTTGTTTGACATTGTGATACTCGATAAACACCTCTTGCCGGTAATGACAAGGTAAGAAATTTCTTTGCAGCAATTTCTTCATCTTGTCCCATCGTTTCAACTTCGATTTTCCTTCCCTAACACGCTGTTTTTTAACGTGTTCCCACCAAATCGAGGCATGTTGTCGCAACTTAATCGCTACAATTTTAACCTTCTCTTCCTCAGTGAAGTCCTTAATATCAAAAACCCTCTCCACAGTGCGCAACCAATCGATAAACTCATCAGGATGAGTCTTACCTTCAAACTCAGGAATCTCGATCTTCATTCCAAAATTCCGAACAGGTGACCGATGTCCAGGTCGCATCCCCCGATTTCGCCCCTGATTTCGAACCCAAAAAGGGTTGACGTCTTCCTCCTCGTATTCGGATGTCACATCAGATTCCTCACCTTCGGATTGAACCTCCAACCCCACCTGCGCGAGTTGTCGTTCCAAATCCCGGATCCGCTGTCTCTGTTCTTCAATTTTCACGTCTCGCGGGTCTCTGTGATAAGGTGGTTCGTCTACTTCAGGAACGACTCCACGCCCCCGACCACGACCTCGCCTTCCACCACAACCTTCACGATTATTTTCAGCCATCGAGTCAAAGCAACCAGAGCTCTGATACCAACTGATGCCGGAAACGTGTGTGAATTGGCTGAAAGAGTATTGCGAATTGAATAAGAGGAACAATTCGTTCGCTCAATTGATTTAATGAAAAATATAATATCAAGTTTGCCTCTTAGAAACCCTAAACACCCCTTTTATAAGGCGTTACCCTTAACCCTAACGAAATAATTCCAAAATTACGAAAAAAACCCTTAAAATAATAAAAGTTCAAAAAACCTCTCTAAACGATCCTAAAACACCGAAATTCATCGTAGATCATCGCCAGAGGCGATGAGTTTGATTCAGATCGCCGTTTCGCTTCAACCTGTCAAATTTGGGCCCTAAATCAATGTCGAAAGCCCGATGCATCATTTTATTTATAAATAATTTTAAAAAAAATACAAACTATATGTATATAATTTAATATCTTATTTTGCATAAAAAAAAATGATGGAGACAGATATATAAAGAGAGGACATGCAACTTGGAAGTTTGTTAGAAGTTATAATTAATATATATATATATTCATGTAGAAGAAATAGCTATAACACAGAGTGAGGAATAATAGAACTTACAAAAACCTACTCAACCGCTCTTCAATTTCAGTGAAAAAATCTCAATTCAAAAGAACTTATAAGAACTTGAGATCAAGAAAAAAAATCTCAATTTAAAGGATATTTGAAGCGGCCGAGCATTGAATATTCGAATAGAATAATCGAATATCTAGAATATACATAAATTTTGGTGCACGTAAAATTTTGTTTATATTCTTAAAATATTCGAATACACATCAATTCTGATATTTTTAAAATATTCAGTTATATAATTATTTATTTGAGAGTCGGTTGTTTTAATTTTAAATATTGTTAGGAAAATATATTTTAAAAAATTAATAATAATTTATTAGTTTTTAAATACAATACATTTAAATGTATATCTTACAATAAAATATTATATTAAACTTTAATATAATATTGCAGATTGTTTTTACATTTTAATACTTGTTAATAAGTTGATGAAATTTTTCAAAATTTATTAGAATTACCCATTTTAAAAATTTTTCTAACCTACCATTGTTTATCTTCACATTTTTTAAAATAAAATTAAGTTAAAAATATTGTTATTAATAGAATAATAATTTAGAAAGTAAAATTTTTGTAGACTTCTTTTTATCCATGATGTGTGACTAAAAAATATTAAAATTTTAGTACAATCCATATTAGATGTGTAGAAGCCTGTTGATGGTGTGTCCGTATAAATCTCTCCCACTATTTCAACCTTAAACCTTATTTTATCATCATCTTTGAATGAGAATCAGTAAATTCATATACTACTTTATATATATATATATATATATATATTTATTGTAAAATAAAAAAGAGAAGTGTGATAGAAGAAAACAGTTTAATATTAACTGAAAATAAATTCGGATCAGAAAGTTAACTTGGTGATCTTGAATTGAATCTTGATATACTTCTTCAATACTTAACTAAACAAACTAAACTATAATTTGGTTGTTAATGGTTATGATAAAATGAAGAGAAAAATGAAATGCAGAGAAAGATAATCACATATATATGTGTTATTGATCTCAGGCACATATATATACACAACTTTCACGTGTCATGTGTCAATAAAAAGAACATCCTTATACATGCATGAAGACATCTGGTAATCTGCATGAAGACTTTGTGTATGGGTGGAATCCACCACATGCTTTTGGTTTACAACATTCCCCATTGGATTCCACCATATGACTGCCTCGTTAAAACCTTGCCAGAAAAACCCAGTGCGACAAAAACTGGACGAAGAAAAAAAGAGTACAGTTGTGGAATCCAATTACAAAAACTCCCCATGTTAATTACACTCATAATCTAATCTACTAATCTGGAGAGTTTTCGCATTCCGATCTCGTAAACGAGCTTTTCGAACGTTGATGTTGGTAATGATTTCGTTAATAGATCGACAAGATTATTGGAAGACCGAATTTGCTTCACGTCAATTTGACCCGTATTCTGAAACTCGTGGGTGTAGAAGAATTTTGGGGAAATGTGCTTGGTTCGATCTCCTATGATGTAACCTCCCCAAACTTGGCCATACATGCAGCATTATCTTCAAAAATAACAGTTGGCCCATTCACAGTTTGGAAGATACCACAAGAATTCAGGATATGTTGGATCACTGATCTCAACCAAATACACTCTCGACTGGTTTCATGTAATGCCAAAATTTAAGCATGATTCGAGGACGTGGCTACTAAAGTTTGTTTCGTAGATCTCTAGGAATTCGCAGTATCATTATACGTGAAAATATAGCCAGTTTGAGAACGTCCTTTATGCAGATCCGAAAGGTATCCAGCATCAGTATAACCAGTCAAACCCTGAAATTTATCAGAATTCGTATAAAATAATCCCAAATCTTTTGTACCCTTCAGGTAACACAAAATATGTTTGATTCCATTCCAATGATGACGGGTTGGTGCCGAACTATATCTCGCTAATAAATTCACAGCAAATGAGATATCTGGTCTCGTACATTGATCCAAATATAATAACGCACCAATCGCACTCAGATATGGTACTTCAGGACCAAGTAATTGTTCGTCATCATCCTTCGATCGGAATGGATCCTTTTTCGGATTAAGTGTTCTTACAACCATGGGTGTACTCAATGGATGGGCATTATCCATATTGAATCTTTTCAAAATCTTTTCAATGTATGCTGACTGATAAATCAATATCCCATTTGATTTATGTTCAATTTCCAAACCAAGACAATATTTTGTTTTTCCCAAATCTTTCATTTCAAACTCCTTTTTTAGATATTCAGCATTTTGTCGGATCTCTTCTAGAGTCCCACTGACATTCATATCATCCATATAAACTGCTATAATTGCAAAACCAAATCCTGATCTCTTAATGAAGATACACGCACATATTGTATTATTCTGGTATCCTTCCTTAACCAAATACTCGCTCAGGCGGTTATACCATATTCTTCCAGATTGTTTCAATCCATATAGGTATTTTTGTAACTTTATGGAATACAAGTTTTGAGATTTTGATCGATGAGATTCAGGTAATTTCAGTCCTTCTGGGAGCTTCATGTAAATATCATAATCAAGCGATCCATACAGATATGCAGTAACTACATCCACTAAACACATTTCCAGTTTTTCAGCAACTGTAAGACTTAACAGAAATCGAAATGTGATTGTATCCATCACTGGGGAATACGTTTTGTAGTAATCAATTCCAAGTCTTTGTGAGAACCCTTGTGCAACCAAACGTGCTTTGTATCTCACAATTTCATTTCTCTCGTTTCGTTTCCGAACGAATACCCATTTGTAACCAACTGGTTGAACATCTTCAGGTGTTCGAACTATGGGTCCAAAAACTTTTCATTTATTAAACGAATTTAATTCTGCCTGGATTGCTTCTTCCTATTTTTCCAGTCATGCCTATTTTTACATTCTTGGATATCACGTAGCTCATAATCATCATATGAAATACTAATTACCACTGAATATGAAAATAAATCATCAATGATTGTTTCATTTCGATTCCAAGTCTCTTGGATGAAGTCTATGGAAATTTCTTCATTTTTTTATTCTGGTATTCTCGTATTATTTTCTCCTTCTGGGAGGCATTTTCAGGAATCTCATCAACTTTTAGGATTTCGTCAGATGTGGTTTTAGGATCCAAATCATTTTTATTTCGTTTTCGTGGGATTGTATCTTTTGAACTAGGTGGTCTACCACGCTTCTGGCGGGGAATTGGAGTTTCGCTTGCTATTGTCTTTTGAGATCGTCCTTCTGGGATAATTACCCTTGCTGGTATATTAGCAACATCAATATAAGACTTGGTTATTTTCGAAGTATCATTGAATGCATTAGACATTCGATTAGCTATCATTTGTAAATGTAAGATCCTTCAAACTTCGAGTTCACATTGCGGGGTACGCGGATCCATATGCGCCAGAGTTGGAACCTTCCAGGTTAATTCAGATTTCTCTTCTGGAGGATTATTTCCTTTTCCAAGTGATAGAAAATTACTTTCATCAAAATGACAGTCAGCGAATTTAGTTGTAAATAAATCTCCTATCATTGGTTCCAAATATCTGATAATTGATGGGGAATCAAAACCCACATAAATTCCTATATGTCTCTGCGGCCCCATTTTCGTTTTTTTAATTGGGGTAATGGGTACATATATAGCACACCCAAATATTGTCAAATGTGAGACGTTAGGAGGATTCCTAGATACCAATTGTAATGGGGAATATTGATTATAAGCAGTTGGACGGATACGAATCAAAACTGCAGCATGCAATATAACATATCCCCAAACATAAACGGGTAATCTTGAGCGCATTTACAATGTTCGCGCAATTAATTGAAGGCGATTAATTAATGATTCAACTAATCCATTTTGGGTATGAACATGTGGAACTGGATGTTCAATATCAATACTAGATACTTGACAGTATTCATCAAATGTTTTCGATGTAAATTCACCAGCATTATCAAGTCTTACACTATTAATAGGATAATCTGGAAAATGAGCTCGTAATCGAGTAATCTATGCTAGCAATTTTGCCAAAGCAACATTACGAGTGGATAACAAGTATACATGGGACCATCTTGCAGATGCTTCTATCAATATCATAAAGTAGCGAAATGGTCCACTAGGTGGATGAATGGGTCCACATATATCTCCTTGAATTCTCTGTAAAAACGATGGAGATTCAAAACCTACTTTCCTAAACGATGGTTTCGTTATCAATTTCCCTTGGGAACATGGGATACACAGGTCCCTATCATTCAGTAGGATTTTATAATTTCTCAGTGGATGCCCTTCTGAATTCGCTATTATTCTTCGCATCATTGTGGATCCCGGATGTCCAAATCTATCATGCCAAAGCTGGAATATTCTGGGTCCATAGAACTTCTAGTTCTCAATAGCATGTGTTTCAATATGCCTGATGGTTGTATAATATAATCCAGATGATGAAATTAGTAATTTTTCAACTACAAGCTTCTGGCTTGATTTTCTTGAAACAATACATAGGTATTCAATACCATTTTCATCAACTGTTTCGATGCGATAATCATTCATTTGTATATCCTTAAAATTGAGTAAATTTCTTCTGGATTTGCGAGAGTATAATGTATTTTCGATTTCCAATTCAATGTCATTTGGTAACACGATTGAAGCTCTTTCGGAGCCTTCGATTAGATCTACTGGACCTGAAATGGTATTCTCTTTAACTTGAATTGGAATCAATTCCAGAAAATATTTTCTATCTCTTAAAATTGTATGGGTCGTAGCACTATCAACTAAATAGATATCCCCATGTGAAGCCATTTCTGGGTTTGAAATCATAACTTCAATAAAATAACACACAAAATTAGTTGAATGGAAATGTAATATCTTTCATTAATATTTACAAATATTTACAACCAAAATCAAAATTACATTCCACTCTATTTACATTCCAAAATAAGAAAATACATTCACTTGTAATTAATAGTTCCATCACCAATCAGGTGATCTATCTTCCCATCAGGATCTTCAAAGAAATCGGCAGTTTCCAGATTTAATATGTCTATTGGACCGGTATCACCATCGCCAAAAATATCAGCCATATTTGCTTCATTATTCTTTTCTTTTTCTTGTTCGCGCCTCAGCTTCTGATAAGCTTCAACTACATGTTTGGAAGCGCGACAAGTTCTCGAATAACAAGTGGGGGAACCACATCTATAACAAGGACCACGATTGAACTTTGGTGGTTCCTGAATTTTTTTGCCTTTGCTGGAACTAGCATTATTATTATTCCACTTCAAGGGAGCATTTGGATTATGATATGGATGCCCATAATCCCTATTACAACCACGTCCCTAGCCATTTCCAGATCCTCGACCACCTCGGCCATTACCACCTCCATTTCCATAATCATTCCAACGCTCAGAATTACGGCCACGACCACGGTAACCACGACCACGGCCTAGATTTTCATTATAATATGCATTCACTTCTGGGAATGCTTGGGCGCCAACAGGGCGTCTTTCACTGTTTTTCAGCAACAGCTGGTTGTGTCTTTCAGCAAGATCTAATGAACCAATCAAATCATCATATTTCACAATTTTTTTTTCACGATACTGCTGATGTAAAATTTTCTGAGAATGATGGAAAGTGGTAAATGTCTTTTCCAACATATCATGGTCTGTTTTTATTTCCCCACACATTTTCAATTTGTTCACAATCATATACATGGCGGAGTTATACTCGCTCACACCTTCAAAATCTTGGAACCTTAAATTGGCCCACTCATCACGTGCTTCAGGCAACATGATTTCCTTTTGGCGATCATATCTGGATTTTAGGGCTTGCCAAAGATCTGCAGGATCTTTTATATTCATATACTGATTTTTGAGATCTTTAACCAGATGTGTTTTAATTATATACATGGCTTTACATTTTTCAACCTCAGTGGTTTGCACCTCCTTATTGAGGGTCCCAAATAATTCTTTAGTTTTCAATATTAACTCGCAATCATCACACCATTTCATATAATTTCTCCCAGAAACTTCCAGCTCGTCAAATTTCAGTTTTTTCATTTTCTGCAAAATAAGAACACATTCTTTAGATTTCCAGATTTCCAGAATTTAATTTCAAATTTTCAATTATTCAGATCGGGTGAATAATATTATCATTTCAAACTTTCCAGATCCACCATTTATTCAACTCAGGTGAATAATGGTATTTTTCCAAAAAAAATTCCAAACCCATCATAATTTCTAAAATTTCCAAGAACACACAGAAGAAAGAAAACATCATCACCAGACACTTTCTGATCTGGAAGATCCGGCAAAGCGGCAACCAGAAAGCATACTCGTGCTGATAACGTGCTGTGAAATAAAAAGAGAAGTGGGGTAGAAGAAAACAGTTTAATATTAATTAAAAATAAATTCGGATTAGAAAGTTAACCAGGTGATCTTGAATCGAATCTTGATATACTTCTTCAATACTTAACTAAACAAACTAAACTATAATTTGGTTGTTAATGGTAATGGTAGAATGAAGAGAAGAAGGAAATGCAGAGAAAGATAATCACATATATCTGTGTTATTAATCTCAGGCATATATATATATACATGCATGAAGACATCTGGTAATCTGCATGAAGACTTTGTGTATAGGTGGAATCCACCACATGCTTTTGGTTGACAACTATATATATATATAAAAGTAATTTATTAATCAGGTGATTAATTAGTTTTTATATTTTTTTAATATTATTTTATAATTGGAAATTTTATTTTTCATTAAATATTTATTATTTTATAAAAGTTAAAGAGGTATATATATATATATAAAATACTTCTATATTATTTTATGCAAAATATATTATTTAACTATTTACCTAACTCTTATTTAAAGCTTTTATAAATCTTGAATGATTATTGTTATGAATATATATATATATATATATATATTATAACTGAAATACTATTTGATTATACAAGTTTATACCATATTTTTAAATATTTTTTTTCCAAATACGGTTTCATGTGATCATTCATGGGATAAAAGTGTGAGTTAGACTATTCTAAAACTAGGTAAGAAATCCGCGCGTTGGACGGTGTTTATTATTTTTTAAATAAATTAATAAATAATTATTTTATATATTTTTATATTTTAGATAGAAATGTACGTCAAATTTTATTTCTAAATATAAAGATAGTAATATGTATATAATTTCATATTAAAATTTAATGTTATATTTTTAGTTCAATATCATAAAAATATAATTTTTAAAATTTTATCAATAGATGTGAAATTCTAAATCATTAAAAATAATTATAATCTAGTGAAATTCAATTTCAAGCTCCATCTTTCCTTTAAAAAAATAATAAACAAATTCAAGTCATTCAAAACCGTTAAAGTAGAATTTTATGAAGTTTATTGTATCTTTTAATTTTTTATTTATTTTATCATTGTCGTTACTATACATATATCTCACAAGCTTATTCGCAGTGGCTCGTTCCTAGCAGAACATAAAAATAAAACAAAAAACAAAAGCACATTTCAATGAATTTTTTCCTTATTCCTTTTTGTTGAATCTCGGATAAACAGAAGAAATACCATAGAATTATACACCACTAGATAAATTATCAATTCGACATTTTTCGATAATCTACTTATTATAGTTAAATGATAACCTTTCATTAGATGTAAAGCAGCCAACTCAAATGATTTTAATAAAATTATTCCTTCATTGTAATTTATTATTCAAGTTATACCATATTAATCTTATTTATTTAGTTATTATTCAAGTAAATAAAATACACAATCAAGTTGATTTATTATTTTCATATTAATTAATCATAACGTTAGTGAAAATATTTTCAAAATTTTGTACTTTATATCTCTTTTAAAATTTTTATTTGCTATCATTTACTATAAATAAATTAAAGTTATTCTTTTCATATTCTCTTATCAACCATTCATTTCTGGAAAAACATCTCTCATTAAGTTTCTAGACAACTTTAAAAACTCTCTATTTTCTCACGTATTAAGTATCTCAAAACTGGTAATAAATTTTTCAAAAGTGGAGGTTTCTCAATCTTTTCACTTTTTTTTTAAAAACAAATTACCTTTAAAAAATTATCACTAAATAATAATTAAACTACCTATCAAATCAAAAATTGAAATTTACATTAAATATAAATTTAAAAGAATGAAGAAAATATTTTATTTCCATAAATTCTCATACTTTTCTTCAATAAAATAATTTTATTTCCAACTACTTACAGTTTGAAGTTATTAAATTAATATATAATCTTGCACATCAATATTTGATATACAAAAATTAATTTATATATTAAAAATGTTAAAATATAAAAACAATAATAACTATAAATAATTTGACATATAAATATTCGTTAATAAAAATAAATATTTTATAGTATTACATTAACAACATTACACATTATTCAATAAAAAAAATCATAAAATGTATATATTTTCCGTCGAGAATATTTTAACTTCACTTTAGCTGCATGGATTTTTTAATGGATTGTTGACACATTATTTTTTAAAAAATTAAGATTTCTTTATTAATTATTTAAATAATAAAATTTAAATAGTAATAAAAATGTTCAAATACAAAATTATATTAATCATATATTTAATTTTTTTTTAAAATACAAATTTATTCTTGATTTATAACAAATAAATAAAAAAAAAACATAAAATAATTTAATGAATGTATTGATTTGTTGATCTTAATTCATTTTAAATGCCATATTTCATTTCTTGATTTTTTTTTTAAAATATATTTATTTAATGAATGTATTGGTTTGTTAATCTTAAAATCATCAAATGTAAGAATTAGAATTCAATGCTAATAATGCACAAATAGCAATGAGAAATGGATATACACATTAAATTAAAAAATAAAAATAATTTTAAAAAAATCTACATTTATTTACTTGAAAAATAAATATAGAACTTATTTTATTTTTGACATTTTAAGAAATCTCTTCATTCTAAGCTTGAAAGCTGAAAACAAATATCAACAAAATTAATATTAGATTACATCTCACATAATTATATAAAATCACTTATGAGGGAAAAATAAAATAATAATAATAATAAATCATATATTATAGTCAGAATTAAATTTGAAAAAAAATCAGAAAAAATAAGGTTATCATATATTATGGTCAGAATTAAATTTAAAAAAAAAATCAGGAAAAAAAGGGTCGGAGAACAGAAAGAGAAATGGAAAAGAGAGAAAAGTTTAGGCATATTAAATGCCAATAGAGCACTTGTGAATTTTTGACATAAATAAAGGAAAATGACAGTTTTGAATTTACTTTTGCAATGGAATAAACATAAAAATTACCTACATTCAATTATTTCAAATACTATATCAAATAAATAAGATAAAATCAAATAAATTACCAATGCCAAAAGATTTTTTCTTCCCAAAACCACCTTGTGACCCAGTTTCAATATGAAAATTATTGAGGAAGACAGCCAATGAAAGAGAAGGTGTATTTCTGTATTTTTGTTATTTTTTAACCATTTATAAATGAGAGTGGAAGATATGAGAGAAATCAATGTTATTCAATTGTATTTATTAAATTTATTAACAATTATTACATTGAAACGCCTTTCTATCTCCTCTTTTGTAGGTTATTTTTATGAATATGAAATATTTCATTGTCAATTAAAATTGTAACTCTCTTCAATAAAAAAAAAAATATATTAAAAGTTGAAAAGTTGGAATAAATGATAGTAATGAATATTCTCGAGAAGAGAAGAGGAAATGAAAAGAAAGAGGAAATGAAATAAAAAAAGAAATTAATGTCATGCACACTGCAATCATACAAACAAAGCAAATTTCAAAATAGTTGATTTTGCTTAGTTAGTTGAATCCTCATGCTGCCACGTCAGATTCGACTTTATTTAGATGAATAAATTAGATAAAAAGAAAAATAATAAATTGATATGTTTTCATTTATTAAAATAAAATAACTATAAAATCTGAATATATTTTGACGTTTTTGTAACTGAAGAATCTTGAATAAAAAATTTAAAAAAATAAAAAAATAAATTAATTATATTACATGAAATTAAAGAAAAATCAAATGGAATATAGAAAATAGTCTTCCAAAAATTACATGATGTAGAATAGGGGTTTTGGATTATCATAGTTATAATAATAGAAAAAAATCAATGTAATTTTTTTTAAAAAAAAAAATCTGAAAGAAGATGGTATCTCCGCAAAATAGTTGGAGCTTCTTCGTAGTATCAAAATGAAGGATAACGACAGAGTTGTCATCATTACAGCTTCATTCACTCTTGTACTCGAGAATCGCCGTACTGAAATCTCAAAACAAAAAACAATCGGAACTTAAAAATAAAAAATTAAAACAAAACCAAAATCATATCGGAGAAAGTGAAAGTAGAAAAGAGATTCGAATCTTACTAATCAGAGAAGTCGGTTTGCTTACTCATGACATAGAGAGATGGAATTCAATTGATAGAAAATAGGAAGGGGAATGCGAATTGAATAATGAATGGTTTTGGGATCTGAGTGAACTTTTATATAGAGAACCTCAATGGAAAATGAAGAGAAATGATTTTAGAAAATAAATGGGAGAGAAGACTAAGAGGGTGAAACATCGATCAAAGGACACGTGTAATTTTTTAATTGGACAATAAGTGCCACATAAGAGCCACATGGCGGCTTCTTAAGCAAAGTAAACTTCCTCATTTTGTTTTATATATATACTAGGGCAATGGATCGCGCGATGCTCGGTGGTTTAAATGTATTTGTTAAATAATGTATTTCTGTTGCTTGTTTCATTTTCCGTGTCGTATATATAGAGTTGGGCAAATTGTGGTGGTTTTCCATGCTGGGGTAATAAAGAACTAATGTGATGATAATTTTGGCCGCTCATTCGGAAAACATATGGCCCTCTTGATTGGTTGATTCTTGTATCAACTTGACCTCCTGTAGATGTGAAAGCAAACATTGAATTATAAGCTCTTATATTCTTTCAAAAGTTGATACCTTCTTGTCCAGATTGTAATCCTAAAAGAGATTGAAGCAGAGGGGGAGGTGGCATTAGTAAAGGTATCTTTACACGTCCTTCCATACAATAAAATGTGAACTTTGGATGTTTGGTGTAGTCTTTTTTTCTTGTTCGTTCCTCGTACCATAATTTTGCTCCACAAAATTTGCATGTACATATAGAAGAGCCAATATTCTAGTATTTAATAAGTTGATCTGTTATTCAAGTAGTTAAGAAGTAACTATGACATAAACTTAAGAGATAAGGTCATAAGTAATTGAATTAATAAAACTCCACAAATCAAATACCTGTATTAAGAGTGATTTTTTTTCCTTTTTTCCATCTTGATATGTTCTTCTATAAGTGTTTGTTCATCTGTGTTAATTTTTTTAATTCCTGAAAAATGAGACATATTAAATATATTAGTGAAGGAAATATTATTCGGATATATTTATGATGATTGACATACCATATAAGCCGATCAGTGATTCCCAGTTTGGAAAGCTTCTGTACTTTAGGAATTTAGTGAAAACGTTCAACTAATAAATAGTAGATTGCATTTTCTATTGAAGGTTTTGTTTATTCTTCTGTTGAATTATGTAGAGCTTTCATCTAAGTCTAGAATATCTACATTCTAAGTGTCGTAGATCAGAGAAGTTTACTGTGTTTCTCATATGTCGATGTTTTTGTAGTTGTATCTTCAACATTCTTTCATGATGTGCTAAATCTAAAAATTGATATTGTAGTATTGAAATTTGTGAAGATCCATTTTCTTGAAAAATATTCGAGATCAAGTCCATAGTATGTGTAACCTGTTATTTTGGAAAATTATAATTTAGTAATTCAGGAATAGATATATTAAAAAAATAAATATTGTAGTAGGAGACAATACTAACCTTTATGAATATGTGTTGATCTTTGTCTTCTTCATTTCACAATGATGGATAGTATTCAATTATAGTAATAAGAATTTGAAGATTTTTTTTTTTTAAATAAGTGTTTTCAATTTTTTTTAAAATTTTTTATATAACTCACAATTTAAGGAAGATGTTCAGGTCACATAAAATTATAAGTGATTTTTAAGAGTTGAATTGATGGAGATTTATGACATTATTAATTTTACGTTATTATTTCATTGAAATTCCTCAAGTTCTTCCATGTTAACATTTTTAATTTTTATTTTGTAATTATAAGGTTTGACATGGAGGTAAGCAGATGTAGGTTTTAAATCCCTCACTAAAGCTATTTTACTTGTTTGTCAATATAAAAATTGAATGATGATTATATTGGTTATTTGTATTCTGCAGGTCTATGCACAATCTACTGCAACGGTTTGTGTGTAGGACTGGTCAAGGGATAAAATGCTTGTACATGTTTTTGATGATTTGGATGAATTACATGTGCATAGCCTTATCCAAGCTGAAGTACGAAATGGAAAAACAGGGGTGTTCACATAGTGTATAGACATCGTCTGATGCAGATTGGCTACAAAACAATCCCTTATTTTAAGGTAACTACATACTAAATAATCAATGGAAATTGTTTTAACGGATGATGATTGGAGGAACTCCTTTTAAGAATATTGAATGTTTGTTATGATTTTGCCTGCATCATTTTGTGTTATAAATATTATGTTTTGTCATTAATGCTCATGATTTAATGACTGGTGTGGTGCCTTAGTGTAGTCTTCTTGATGCTGGTGCAATTATAACTTATTCATTCTCTGCATTGAATGACCAAGATTCTTTAGTGCATTCCTGTAACAGGTATAGGTATGAACTAATATATCTTAAGACTCGAGTAAGATGGACATCATAAGTTGATTTAGGTATGTACTGTCTGATAGATTACATAAGTAAGATAACTTGTCGCTGGCCATTTCAAAATTTTCTACTCCATTTGAGAATTTAGTGTCATTTCTATTGTGTTTTGATGCAGGCATATAGTTCACACCTTGACGATCCTGGACTACGTCCTGCGGAGAAGAAGCTAATTATGAAAAACAGTGTGTCCAAGGAACCTATTAAATAACCAAGTAGCTCTACGTACCAGATTATGCATTTTCTTAATCAATAGATTGTCCCTTAAGTAGAAGCTATGCACTCATGGATTAATCACTTAATAGTAGACCTAGACTGCTCAAGTTGGATCATCCTTATACTTGTCCCAAACTTTGGTGAATCGCATGCCTTTGCATCTGCAGATATTGTAAGATTTAACCAATAACATAATGTTACAGCAAAGCTGTTAATATAGGACATAAAAAATACACAATACTTACTGTTATAATAAGACTAATATCGGAATAATGTTGGTTCTAATTTCTTCCCGACCCCTTCTTATTAGCGCTTATAGTTTCTCTCTTCTGTCACAATTAGGGGACCTTTATTATGTTGACATGGATGCCAAGATACTATAACCAAGTACATTTCAATTTATGCTGTTTATACTAAAGTTTGCCTAAAGACAACTTTTAAACCGTAAAACTCTCCCACTTCAAAATGCACTTATAATACTTTAAGGAGTGGCTTGTCAAAATATTTCCAACAAATAGTTATATAAATGTGAAAACCATATTAAATTCATATATTATAAAATATAAAAAAAAATTATTGGGATTAGAAATTCTGTAATAACGTAACAACATAACCCACATTGCTTATCAACATAACCACATTGCTTATTATGATAGTAGATGACATGTAAAAATAATATTTAGAGCATATAAATTATTTGTAAGGTAACATTGTTTTTTTAATCCAAAACAAAATAGTTCATATAAAACTAAATATAAAAAAAAACTTCAAAACAAAACCGTTCATATAAAACCAAAGTAAAAAACTAAATGATGGAAACATCTGAAATTTCCTTATTTAAAATTCATAAAAACTAAAAGGTCTTCTTCTTGGATTCTGTTTCTTCTGCATCGATGTCGTCATCATGAATTCGATTATTTCGCTTTCCATTTTCTCCACCAGCAGTAACAGTCTCATCATAGTCAGAATCATCGAATTCATTCGAAGTGCTCACAACGATGTCCTAATATCAAATTGACAAATTAATATATTGAAAATAAAGGTTTTGAATATTAATTCGTATTAATTGATATCATTCAACATAATAATAATAACCATATAATTTGATCAAAGCTAATAATATTGTTACCTTCATCTTTTTTTTTTTCCATTTCTGCCAGCTTTGTTCACAATAGCAGTTGCCTTTTCCATTTCCCCCTTACAAATTATTTTGAAATATTACTTTTTAAATTCATGACATATAAAACCAATTTGTGTAAAAATATTTATACATTACCTTTTCTTTAGACTTCATGCTGTATTCCAATTCCAAATGTTCTTGCGGTTTGAATAGTTTCTGAACAGTGTAGTTGTCTCTTCCTAATTTCAAATTATAAAAATTCAACTTTAGCTTCATGACAAATTCTTCTCCACAAATATTTTCAATTATGGTCGGTACATCATTACAATGTGCGCCTTGTCTATTGAGCAACTTATGGGCTGAAGTATCCAACAATTTTTCAGCAACACTGTTCATTAGGACACAAGTAGTTGATCCTGTATTGTCTTCTACTGTCATATGTATCTTGAACCTATGATTTTGCATTTATTTTCATTGTCAAAACTCATTGATAGAAAACTTAACAGTATAGAAGAATTGAATGCTAACCTTACTAAAATATGTTCACACTCTTTATTGCAAACTGTGCAATTGTACACTTCGTAAGTAGGTTCGGTCTTCTTATAGCAAGAGCCACAACAGATATAGTACCACCCATGGCGATTTTCTATTTTTTTAATTGTGGTACGGAGTGTAAGTTCATATTTGTGCATAAAATCATATAAAATTATGTACCAACCTCATGGAATGTGAATAGTAAAAAAAATCATTTGTTTAAATGTATATCACAACAAAACCCATACACAACAATATTTCAAGATTTTAAAAAATATAAATGAATAAAAAAGTAACAAATCTCTAAATTGGGATTCCAATCATTTTCCAAAATTTCACTGATGGTCATTCTATTAGCAAACATCTCATCCTTTAGTGAAATTTTCTTTCTAATTGAACTTCCAATTGCTACAACTTCATTGGTAGATGTTCTAAATCTTTCCATTAAAGCTGCTACATAATCAATCTTCAAATTGATATATATTTTTGATGTAGAAGTTGTTGAGAAGCTCACCAGTCCTACGTATATAGATAATAAGTTAGTAGTTGAAATAAGTAGCATTATTATGTGGTTATGTACGATAAAAGAAATATTTGGGAATTACCTTGGAATTTTTTGATCAAAGTTGAAGAAACTATTATTATAAAAGGTCCACCAGAAGCATAGAGAATGGGATCAAATTTTTCTCCCAAATCGCCCCATAGTGTTATGATGGTTTTCATGGACTTATATGCAACATTTGATTAAAAGTTAGATTTTACTTTAAAGCAATGTTAGTAATGTAAAAGACATGAAAAAAATAATAAATAAAGGTATTATATAAATTACAATATATAAAAGAAATCTCACTGATTTGTTATAATTTGGATGTCTCATTTCCTATGTGTGGCGACGGCATTCTCAATATCTCCAATACCATATAGGCAACCAATAACATCTACATAAATAAGATAAATATATTATTATTAAATTGTATAAAATAAAAATAATGACAATTTAAAAATATTTTACCAGAGAGAATCGTCCTATTATTAGCACGCGACTGGATTAAATTTTGGGTTACAAATTGGAATCCATTCTTTTGAATGTGAACACTCTCTTCATCAAGAGCTTTGTCCGAAGTATACGGGAAGAAAATGATTTGAAAATCACACTGAATTGGTCTATATTCTCCAGAACTTGCTCAAACCTTGAAGTTCTTAATAGCGATCAACTTCCCTTCACACAATAAATGTTTGAATCGATTTTTTAGGTTTTTGTATATAGTAGCATGCATGAGATTTCCCTGATGTGCAATGTAAAAAACACTAAATTAATACGTTAGTGAAATTTAATATAAAAGAGAGGATAAACTTAAAAATAAAAATAAATCTACGATACACGATTGTCTATACCTTTTCATCAAGTAAGATCATGTCGATGCTGATGAGCTCTCCAATTTTTGTATTTGTAGAATTCCACAACCTACAAATTCTAACCCTAATCATCCAATCATCCTTGCTGTTATTCAGTTGATCCAATAAAGTAAACTCCATTTCAATTTTTTAAAAGAGTTTAGAAGGAAATAAGAATACGATCCATGTAAATTATTTAAATATATATACACACATTAGAGATGATTATCAACTCTCAGATAATGGAATAGATAAAGTCATATTAATTGTCATGAATTCTTATTATTGAGTGAGTGTATATTAAATCTATGATTATGAATTATTAAACGTTCATTTAGCATGCAACAGTTAGAATATAAAGCATTTTTGATATATTCTTTTATTAATTTTGTCATCATTAACCATCAATTCTGTATTTTGATAGATCATGGTTTTTCAATTATCACAAGTTTAAGACTCATTTATTCAAATAATAATAATAATAATAATAATAATAATAATAATAATAATTTATCATAACTATAACAAATGGGAGGACATTTTTTTTATTTGTCAAGTTCTTCAATTATATTTTGATTATGATTTTAGGTGCAACAAATTTAATATTACATATAACGATTATAAATATTTTAACAATACCTTATTTTTAATATAGTTCTATTAATTTTCATAGTTTATTTTTACCATTTAAAAAAAAAAAATTAAAGTAATAATATTGAATACAAAATCTAGTATTTGAATTTTATCTAATTTTATATTAAGTAAGATGATTATCAATTCTTAGAGAATGGGATCGACAAAGTCATATTAATTTGTCAGGAATTCTTATTATTGAGCGGTGTATATTAAATATGTGATTATGAATTATTAAACGTGCATTTAGTAATTGATTATGTTTTATAAAACATGCAGCAGTTAGAATATAGTGGTATTTTATTTTCACCATTTTTTTTAAAATAAAAATAATAAAATTTAATACATAATCTAGCATTTGAATTTTATCTAATTTTATAATAAGTAAGATGATTATCAACTTTTAGAGTATGGAATAGACAAAGTCATATTAATTTGTCATGAATTCTTATTATTGTGTGAGTGTATATTAAATTAATTTTTAATGTTATAGTAACATATTTACATTGAATACATGCATAAATATAGTTTTATTAATTTTCGTAGTTTATTTCTACCATTTTTTTAAAATTAAAGTAATAAAATTTAATACATAATCTAGCATTTGAATTTTATCTAATTTATATATATTATAAAGCGGAACTCTCACCGGGGCCCACGAAGATGATGTGGCGCGCTGAGAGTTCGACTTTGGGTGGAAAAATAGTTGTTTTAGGCTATTTTTGAATCTTAACGATATTTTAATGAGATATTGACGAGAATGCAATCTTGTGATGAGATATTATTTTGTTTTGTCTTTCTTTCCCCTCTCTCTCTCATTTAATGAATTATAAAAATCCATATAAATATAAATAATATATTGTAAAGTGATTTGGAAAAATAAAAACGGACGAGTATTTAATGACTTTAATTAGACATTTTCTCTTCCTTAGTTTACGTTTATATTTCTATTCATCTTCCACTTCCTCACTCTTAATTAACCACCAAATCAAAATTGTATAAATAGAAATCATTCACACAATCTTCTCCTCACATTTTCATCTATCAAATTCAACAAATTTAATTTTAAATAGTGATATTTTCTCCGATCTTCTCTTTTAGGACCAATCTATTTAGCAAGAGAACCAGCGGCTCCAACCTTACTACCGGTGACTCTGACGATGTCTGACCTCACTAAAGAGAATCAGCAGCTCCGACCTCACCATTGGTGATGCTCACGATGTCCGACCTCACCATGGGTGACGCTCAAGAAGAATTGACAATTTTGGTTTGGTTGAACTTTAGCCACATCTTGATTAATGGTTGGAGTGATGGAGTTCAATTGCGGGTTAAAAAGAGTAGGATATGAAAGCTTAACCGGGGTGGTACACCAAAATGAAGGAGAGAATCCGAGTTACTTGTACTGTATATGAGCCTTTAAATTATTGGGTGTACACTTTTTATTTATAATTTGATTGGATCAGTCTATTAATTAGATTAGCTACAAGAGTCTTTTCATTGTTCATGTAACGTATTTCAAATCTTATATATGTTAAGCATATTGTATTATACATTATCACCATAAAAATATAGTTGAAATCAATTATTATTATTATTATTATTATTATTATTATTATTATTATTATTATTATTATTATTATTATTATTATTTTCTCTTATTTGGGGTTGGGGAAGTTAGGTTTTTCATATAGTATTTTTTTTTATTTTAGAATTTTTATTTTGTTTATATTATTAATTATTATTACTTAAGTGGACCTATTGAATAATTATAACCACAATTCTTACTTAAAACCACAATTTTATTTAGTTAATTAAATACCATTACTTGTGCCAATAATTAATTATTTACTTTTTTTTTTTTACTTATTTTACATAATAATATTTCAATTCAATCAATGTACATAAACAATAATTAAATAATTCATTATTTTTTCCATAAATGTCTCTTTACTTTCTATTGTTTTATATATCATTTTTAAAATAATATACTCTCTCCGTTTTAAGGTTTATGCACATCTCTTAACAAATGAGTTGAACATCATAAATTAATAGTCAAAATGAGTATGAATGTCAAAACTACCCTTTAATAAATATAAGTGATAATACTATGTGCATAGAAAATGACAATTAATATTTAAGGACAAAGTTGAAAAATAATAATTAATATTCTCTTGAAAGTTGAAATAGTTGAATTGAAACAAAAATTAAATCATAAAACATCACTTGAAATGTATTAATAAAAATAATGACATTAAATTATATGAATGGTAAGTAAATGTATTTTAATTAGAAATTAAATGTAAATAATTTCAAATTTAATGATGAAAAAGTATAATGATAATAATTAGGAAAATTTAGTAATATTGTGAATACTATTAGCTCCTTTTTTTTTTTTTAATTATAAATACTACTTTAAAACATCTTTCAAAATATGTCAAATTTGACCATTATTATTATTTTATATTTAATGTCTACAATTTACATATTTGTACCAATTTTTTCCACTTATATGTAAACGCTACTTAAAAAAATATTTTTAAAAAAAGGTCAAATTTGATAATTTTTTTTAATATTTAATGTCTACAATTTAGACATTTGTATCCGTTTTATTTTTGTAAACACTACTTTAAAACATATTTTAAAATATCAAATTTGACCGTTAGATAATTGGTATTCCAAATGAATTTTTGTAGTTTACTGATTATATATTTGCTCACATTTTAAATTTCCAATAAACAATAAATGCATTTATCTATATATTCCTCTTAAAAACACTACTCATATATTTCAAATTATATTTATCATTTGAATAGATAAAAATTTAATTAAAAAATAAATCAATAATAGATTATCAAATAAAAAAATAATATAAAAAATGAGAGGTAAAAAAGGATATCTTTTATTGAAAAAATGATAACATGCATCAATTATTTTATTTATTTATTTATTTATTTATTATTAAAGTAATAATTATTGATTGAAAATTGAAAAGGTAATATTTTATAAATAAAAAGTTCATTTCCAATGCATTTATTAATTAAATTTTTACCCACTTTTTAAATTTCCAATAAGCAATTATTACATGATGTATATTAATATATATATATATATATATATATATTTATACAAAATTTTTTATTAATGTGAGGGATAAGAATAAATTAATCTATTAAACTAATTTTATTGAATTAAATAAAAATGATAAAATGATAAATATAATACATTTATAATATATTTATGATGTGTGAAAATTAAAAAAACAACCCGATGACATAATTAAAATAAAAAAATATTTTAAATTTAAAAATAACATTTAAGTATATAATAAATAAGTAAAACAAACCGCTCTTAAGCTTAATAAATACTATGAAAAGTATTAATCATATATATAATAAATATATTATTAGTTTCAAACTTAATGAGGAAACTATACTAATATTAGAAAAATATAAAATTTATGTTATTTTAAAATAAATTTTTATCATATTTAAAAAAATTAATAATTAAATTATGTCAATATTGTGTAAGAATGCAATTCAATAATAAAAAATGATTATTGAATATACATATATATATATATATATATATCCCCCTATTTTTATCTCAATTTTTAAAAATATTTTACTCATTAGAATTTTTATTTTACTATTTAATTTTTTAAAATAATAATAAAATTAAAATCATTATTCTTTAATGTATCAAATACTAAAAATAGAGAGAAATTAATCATTAACTCCATAAATTCATGTTATAATAAAATTAATATTTTAATTATATCATAAATTATATTACATTTATTTTATATTAAAACTCATTAAAATAAATATCTCAGAAAATATTAATAAAATATATTTATAGAATTATTATATTTATATTTTTAAAAATATACATGAAATAATAAATTTTTTCACAAATGTAATAAACTTATATTTATTTAGCATCTTCTTACAATTTTTTTAAATTAGAAGTTCGTATTTTCATAAATAAATAAAATAAATTGGACTTTACCAACCTAAGAAATTTGTAATTATAATCAAACACAATAAATTATATTTAATTTTTATATATTAATTTAATTTCATGATTATGAAATTTCAATTAAAATAAAAATAATATATTAATGAGTTGTTAAATATTATTTTTTTAAATGTTCTTTTTAAATAGTTGTAATAATTTCTTAATAATATTGAATAAATAAAATTAATAAAAAAAAATATTTGATTTTTTTTTTAAAAAAATAAACCTTAAAAAATTTAAATCAAGCCATTGTTAATTTCATTAAAGAATTTTAAAAAAATTAAAAATAATGAATGTTCTAATTACTTGATAAAATTTATATTTTATAAAAATAATAATTATTATTAACACTATTTAATAGTTAAGAACGTTTATATCTCACGCGAAGCGAGAGCATTTTCACTAGTTTTGTACTAAATAAGATGATTACTCTTAGAGAATTGAATATACAAAGTCATATTAATTTGTCATGAATTCTTATTATTGAGTGGGTGTATATTAAATATGTGATTATGAATTATTAAACATGCATTTAGCAATTGATTATGTTTTATTAAACATGCTGCAGGTAGAATATAGTGGTATTTTATTTTCACCATTTCTTTTTTTTAAAATAAAATTAATAAAATATAATACATAATCTAGCATTTGAATTTTATCTAATTTTATAATAAGTAATATGATTATCAACTTTGACCGTATGAAATAGACTAAGTCATATTAATTTGTCATGAATTCTTATTATTGGGTGAATGTATATTAAATTAATTTTTAATGTCATTGTAACATATTTACATTGAATACGTGCATAAATAACTAAACTAAATAATATTAATTCAAATGTGTGGAAAATTAAATTTATTTTATTGTAAATAAAAATATATATCATCTTACACCATTCGTGTTAATCTGGGAATATAAAACCTTTCCCTTCTTCAATTAAATTAATAGAATAATATATATTTACTTATTTATAGTTACTTTAATTTTTTGTGAAAATGTATATTATTATTATTATTAAAATATTAATTGGATTAATAGTGGCATTTTATCTATTAATTTTACGGCTCGTTTCCATTTTCAAATGTATCCGACACTCGAATTATTAACAAATTAATTTATTTGTAGAGATTCTATAATATATATAAATATATTTATTTAATGACAAAAAACACTATTAAAATTACTCTATAATTTTAAAAATCAAACTTAATTTTAATCCTAATATGAGGTGTAAACTAAAAAATAAGTGTATGTAAAAGTATTAATGATCTCCAAAGTTTCTAAGCAAATGATGGTAAGTTTATGTAAACACTTTAAGCATCTTGGATTCTCAAACATGTAAACCACAAAAGCTATGCAACATTATGAAGTACATTAAATTTCTACGGGATAAATTTCTTCACAAAAGAAAAAAAAAAGATACAAAATGACAACTACACATACCGATCACCAATGTATTTTGCTTGAGTAAAGTAGCCAAGGCACAAATTCTCCACAAGATTGTGCTGCTTATTTAATCCATGTTGTCCACCAAAATATATAAGCCTATGGTTATCTAAGGTGCTTCCCCCGTACATATACCAAAAACAATGTTAAATGTTTTCTCTATCAAATGAGTTACCAACAACACAGCTTTACTATTAAACTTACGTGAGTCCAGACAGGTTATACTTCAAACCAATATCCCTGAATACCTGCAGCAACATGGAAGCACTCGTCACTATAACATACCATCCATATCAATGACACTTCAAATCAATCACATGTTATCAAAAAATAATAAAAGATAGAAAACCTCAGTCATTCGTGCTTCAATGGCTGGAGCGTGGGATCCAAATTTAACTTAATAAAATATTCTCTTATCAACTTCTTCTTTAGTAGGAGAAGGATTCAGAAAAAATGGATGCCATCTAAGCTGCAGACCGAACTGAATCAGATACAATATTTACTATAAGATGCACATATAGCTTTATCAAGACGAAAAAAAAAATACCTCAAAATCAAAGGAATTCTTGGACTTTACTTTTTTAAAAAAAAATTATCTTTACCTTATCTGAAAATGATTAATTTGGTTGGAAATTAAAACCAACAATCAAAGAATACAGAAGCAGAAAAAATGGATGTCATCTAAGCTGCAGACTGAATCGAATAAGATACAACAGTTACTATAAGATGCACATATAGCTTTATCAAGAGGAAAAAAATATACCTCAAAATCAAAGGAATCCTTGGACTTTACTTTAAACAAAATTTAGCTTTACCTTATCTGAAAATGATTAATTCGGTTGGAAATTAAAACCAACAATCAAAGAATACAGAAGCTTCTCAATCCACTACCAATTTAGAGAGAAATTGACTTAAAGACATTAAAGATAATAGTTCAAGCCACTAACTTAGAAATACAATATTTTAAAATTTTAAGCTCAGAACCATTTTGTAAAATATAAAGCAAAAGGAACTATTTCTGATTTTGCTGTAGGCTAAAGATGATTAAGATGTTGTTTTAATAATGTTAAGAGTTTACACAACCAGGTTTTTGAAAAATGAGCAATAGCAGTTTAACCTTCAAATATAAATTGTTATAGGATTTAAATAAGCAGGGACTTTACCTCTCATTAGTGATGGTGAGCTCATCTTTTCCAGGATGATATCGTTCCCTAACCAATTCTTTCAGCCATTTGTATTGATATTTTGAAAGTTTGAAAGTTTAAGCTCTTTCATGGTAACAGACATTTTTACTTTTCTGTTTTTGGGATGCCATGCATCACCATCAGGAGTCAAGACAAAGTGTTTGCCATCTAAGGATTTAGCCTTCCCTTGGTGGATCATCAATATCCTATTTATTGTCTGGCACATCTGACAAATCAAATGTTGGCACCTCTGCTTCAGTATTTTTCAAATGTTCAGCAACTAACTCATCCTCAAACTTTTTGAATAACTCATATGCTTCTTCAGGTTCAAGCCCATCTCTTTTGCACATATTCCCCAGTTCATTGAACTTCCCCTCCACCTGAAAATGATTAATTCAGTTGGAAATTAAGACCAAAAATCAAGGAAAACAGAAGCTTCTCAATTCACTACTAATTTTGCAAGAAACTGACCTAAACACACTTAAGAAAATAATCCATCTAATATGCACATTAGCTATGTAATCCTCCAAAGTCTCTTCTCTAGCCATCTATTGCAAAATCAACATTAAACTACCATCCAGCATGAAAATGAGTGATAGAAGATTCAAACATTGGTTTAGTAGCCTATTGCAAAGAGGTAAAACTCGCATAAAAGGTAATAATTTGTGTCACTCCACCAATAATTCGGCCTCATATCTGTCATAACCAAGTAAAATAACCTCAACTTCTTTAATAATAAAACGCATCAAGGACTACAAATCAAAGAAACAAAACCCACATCAGAAATCACATAAGTAACACGCATCAATAACAAGAAACTAACAATACCCCAATGAGAAGACATCAATCACCCATCAAGACCCTAAATCCAGATAAAACAAACACAATCAGGATTCAATTAATTAGGATGAAAAAACACAGACCTTTCAAAATCTATAGGCAGAGAAGAAGGCCTATGAGGAGAAGCATCAACGGCAGCCGCAGAAGGTGAATATTGGAAGTAACTGGCAGGAGGAATTCTCTCTCCCATGGATGATGATATCCCTTTGCCAAGCCAAACAAACAACAGAAATCAAATTAACATCAAAACCACATATGTATAAGAAAGAAAGACTTACGTGAAGGAGTTGAGTTGAGTTGTGACAGTGATGGTGTTCACTGAATCTATCTGCCTTGTGTTTATATGAAACTGTGTGTGGGGGAGAGGAAGTGCGTTCACATAAAATAAAGCCCTATAAATAAAATTATAAGAGGAATAGAAAAAGGAAAAAAAATGAATAATTTGTATGTATATTGAGATATGGATGAAAAAAATAATTTAATCCAGATTCATTTCATATAAGTTTGATAGTAAGAAAAATATAGATAAATAAAATCAAATTAGTACTGAAAGTTTGAGTGTAGATTATCCGACGAAAAGGAGTATCGATGATGAGAAGAGGCAAAATGATGATGGGAGAGATAGTAAGACTCTGGACATGAAGAGTCGGAGTATGTGTCTTGTACAGAAAAAAAAAAAAAAAAAGTGAAAAACCTAATAGTTAATGCGAATATGATTGGATGTGTGCACTTGAAAATCTTAATGGCAACTCAAGTAAATAAAGAAAAAATCGAAGGCATTTACGATTTCAACCCTGCCACGTAGACGGGTTTTATAACTTTTTTATATATGTATATAGATGTTCCATGGCTATAATTTAGCTATTCTCTCATAATTTGATAATAGGACCAAAACGTGTGTGTATATATAATAATAATAATAATAAAATAAAATGTATATAATAAATATAAAAAGGTCATATCATAACCCTGGTAAAAAGAGTTGAATGTGCAACATATTTATGTTTTTGATAGAGTGATAAAAGCATGGTTTAATATGCAGGAATGGGTAATTTCCATTTTTTAAAATAAATGAAATAATGTGAATAGTGATTTTTAAAAAATTATAGTTGATAAATTTATTTATTTATACATAAATACAAACATAATTTATTTTAGAAATAATATTGATAATTAGCATTTGTAGTGATAACAATATAATTATATTTATATTTTTAAAAAAGATTGCCATAAAAAAAATAAATGATAAGAGAAGATGTTTAAATATTATTTGGAAAATTTTAATTTTTGTCATTTTAATTAAGTAAATATATGTATATAAATAAAATTATCACTGTTATTTTTGAAAATATATTCATATCCTTTTTCATTATTATTATAATTATTATTTATTATTATCATTTAGAGTAAATATATAAATAAAACATTATCTATACATATTGCACTAAATAAAATTAAAAAATACTTATGTATTTATTTATTTATTTTATATTACTAAAATAATAAATTTTGAATTTATTTTGTATAATTCAGAAAAGTCAGTTAAATTTTTATATAAATATTCTAGTAAAAAAGTTACTGTAATAAAATTGTCACTTATATGTTAATATTGATTAATTTAAATATATTCATACCTAGATTTTTTCTTTTGTTTTTACCATTATTAATATCTGTCACTAAAATGTATTATTTATAAAATAAATTTAATTTATATTTATGGATGAATATAAATATACACGGTTTTATGATTTAAGGGGTGAAATTAATTTTCAATTAGTTAAGAATTAAGATTATAATTTTTTTTTTAAAAAAATTGTTCAGTTTATAACTTTTCAAAACAAACAAATAATCTCTTTTGTAACTTTTTCGGATTTATTAAAATTATATTAAGTTATTATTAGGCACTACTCTATTTATAATAATAATTATAATAATATTAATAATAGTAATAATAATAAAATAATTAATTAAATAAATAAAATTGTTAAATTGAGGAGAAAAGACTAACTGAATAAAGAAATATTTTTTAATTTTAAAAAAATAGTAATAAATTACATTACTATGAATAAATTAAATATTAAAAATATTTATTTATAAATATAATTAAAATTTAAATAATCCAATCTAACTCATTAAATTTATTTTATTTTCAATTTATTTTAGAAATAAATTTTATAATTTGAATAATTTTTAAAAATTAAAAGAATATAATTGAATAAAGTTGTTAATATTTTTTAATTCTTTTTATTAAATTTATATTTAATTTTTTAATTTGATAATTTATTAAATTTTTTTAGAATTTTAAAATTATGAAATCATCAAAAAACAATATATTTTAAAATATTATCGGAATAAACTAAAAAAATCTTATAATGACCCAATATATTAAACAAAATTCCCTATTTACTTATAATAATATGAGTTATTTTTATTTTTGTTATTTTATAACTTTATCTACGTTATATAGCCAAATTTTAAAAATTTTACAAAAATAATCTTTCAAACTTTCACCTTTTGAAAATAAACTAAATTGAGCATTTTACCCATTTTACCCTTGTGTGGAGATCTTTTACATTTAGAGCATCTCCAATGGAACGTGGGCGTTAGATGATGTGGCTATATAAAATAGAAGTCATGAATGCTGATGTTGCAAAATTTTTATTGATAGACAGTATAGTTTAAAAATAATCATGCAGTGGTCAACGTATATTATTCTTCCTTTTTAATTTTAAATAGAAATTTAATTAAATTAAACTCTTTTATTATAACAAAAAGAATTTGAAACACATTAAAAATCTAATTAAATAATATAAAAAGGTTGAGTCAGCATGTCTATTTGACCGTCTAAAATAGAAGGTCTGATGGACAATGTCTATTTTAAAATTTGACACGTCAGCTAGACATTCAAAATAGACGGTACCATTGGAACTCTACTTTTTAAAATATTGTCCACGTTACTGATGTGACCGTGGAGAAATTGTAAATAGACATACCACTGGAGATGCTCTTATATGTGTAGGTGTGCAGGTGTTCAGTGAGGAGGATTTGTAAAGGTATGAAAGTCTATTTTTGTAAATAAAAATAAAGTTTTGTTAGTTTAGTTTTGAATCTTTTAACAATGTTTGATCCATTTTATGTAATTTTTCTTAATAATATTTACCAATATTTATTTAATACTAACACGGTGTATCATAGAAAAATTAACAAATAATTTATCTATTAAATTGAATCAACTCTTCAATTTTAGTTTTTTTATTTTCATAAATTGTTATGGTCTTATCAATTTTTAAAATTTAAATATAAATTAGATTAGCTATTGAATTGAACTTATGGTCTTAATTTTCATTTTTAAATCAGTTGTAATATATAATTATAAAAATTTAAATTATTCAATATATTAATATTATTTTTATATAAATTTATTTTGAATATTTTAATAATTTTTTAATAAAATTTTTAATTTAAAATAATACAGAGTGTCAAAATTATAAACTATTTTAATTAAAAAATTGTTTAATATCATAAAATTAAGCTTATTTATTTTATTTTCTATGTTCGAGGGATGTGATTAGAAGCATCCAAATATAAATTTAACAAATGATTTTGGCATTATACAAAACCAACAGAAAATAAATAATACGGACATACACTCCTTATTTTCAACACCATATAATTGAAACAGTAAAGATCAAATAGGTACAGAGTCGAATCATATCTCAACAAAAAGTTGTCATTCAAGATATGAAACATAGCTATGGTGTTGAAATCAATTATGACAAAGCTTGGAGGGGATTAGAGCATGCTAAAGAATTAGCATATGGTTCACCTTAGAAATCGTATACATTGTTGCCTTGTTACTTGCATATGATAGAGCGATCAAATCCTCATACTGTTACGCATATGAAACTAGTGAATGGTCATTTTTGGATGTCTTGTTGTGCATTCAGGGCTTTGATATACGATTTTAATACAGTCTTAAGACTTGTGATAATCATTAATTCAACTTACTTCATAAGAGTGTATAAGGGAAAGGTTTATGCTGTCTCAGTCGGTGATGGTAATAGGCAATTATTTCTGCTAGGTATCTCATTTTACGGACAAGAATATAATGAAATGTGGAAATGATTCTTGTGGCGGTTTACGGAAGCATGTCTGCCCCTAGTGTATCTAGATGTTCCTCATACATTATATTACCAGCATATGAAGAAAAATTTTAAAAATATTGCAGGAACTCTTTGGTATTATAAGTGTTTAAGAGGGCGGTGTACACTTACAATAGGAGAATTATGAGCGCGGTTGAAAATTTGCAAGATACATGGAAAGACGTTCTCCGGGCTAGTTTCATGGGTTAGTCGTGAGTATTAGGCTTGTTCTTACTGTGAGAAGAGTAGGTGGAATCATATGATGAATAACTATACAAGTCATTTAATAAGGCTATGAAAGATGTACGGGAAATGTCAATATGTGCTGCTATGATTTTTATCTATTCATGGTTAAGATATGGTTCAAGGACCATCGTAAAAGAGCAGAAGTTTTGACATATTTCATAACTACATATGCCAAGCAGGAATTGATAAGCTAGCCAATAAAATTGACCAGATTAGATGTTATTTACTTGAGATCGTTCATGGCAACAAGTTTGTAGTGTTGCATCTGGAAGAAGGATGGGCAATCGTGTCCCTTTCCAAAAGGAGACAACAATGTCAAAAATAAGACTTAGACAACATATCATGCCTCCATTCACTAGCAGCTATCATGTAATTTAATTTATTGCAATACAAATTGTAAGTTCTTTCGGACAATTCGAATTTAACTTTTTTTAGATGATGCAGAGTTTTCTATTCAACTTTATGTCTACGTATTTTCACAAGGAGATGGTGGGTAACATTATGCACATTCTGTCAATCTTGTCCCTCTTATTTCCGAATGGTATGCTAAGTCGAGACATGAAGACATCCGACCACATGTATATATGAGACATGTTGGTAGACCTAAAAACCGCATATAACTAATTTGATAAACTAATTATAAAACAAGCTGATTAAAAAAAAATTTAACTACAACCTAATTTATTTTTCTGACAAACTTATAACTTAATTACTAAGTTAATTGTCAAACACTCTCTATATTTGTAGAGTTAAAAGTATAGGTTAACCATTATATACTAAAAATATTTGAAAAAATAAAATAAAATAAAATAAATTAAAATTCTTTATTTTTATTTTAAGAAAATCAATTTAATAATGATGTTTAATCACAACTTATCGAGATATATATATATATATATATATATATATTAGAAATTTACTTTTTCATACACGAGTATTTAACTTTCAATATATATTTTAAATAATTATAAGAATATCTTCCATTTATAGTTTTCAAAACACAATAAGATATAAGACCAGTGGCGGATTTATTGTGTTCTCAACGCTATTAATTGACAACGTTTGACTTTAAAAATTTATATATATATATATATATATATAAATAGAAATAAAAATTAAGCTCTCATAATAAATTTCAACATGAAAAAGAGATATCATGAATAGTCTCCCTCATATATTAATAAAAAGTAGTCTTTGACTTTCTTTAATTAGATAGGGTTGCTTTTGAAGCGCTAAAGCTAAAAATCCCAAGTGAATGATAACATATCTCAAATTATTTTTCCATTTTTTAAACATTAAAAACGAATATCAAATCTCTATTACTCAAATCAATTTACTCATATTATCTCTTTTCATTTTTTTAAATATTAAAAACAAAAAACAAATCTCTAATACCAAAATCAATTCACTAACACTAGCTCCACAGCAACCAAATTTCTAATACCCAAATCAATTCACTCGCACCACCTTTTTCTATAAACATTAAAAACAAAAACTAATCCCTAATACTCAAATCAATTCACTCACACTACTTCTTTCAATTTTTTTTTAAACATTAAAAACAAAACCAAATCCGTAATACGCAAATCAATTCACTCACACTACCTCCACGACAACCAAATCCCTAACACCCAAATAAATTCACTCACACTACCTCCACGACAACCAAATCCCTAATACCCAAATTAATTCACTCTCACTACCTCCACGACTCCGTCCACAACTCCACATGCAGACCACCTCCACGACTCTGTCAAATGAAGATATTATGTGCCGCTTTCAAAATATGAAAACTCAGCGTGGACATTTGTATTAGTGATACATTGTTTAATGTAATTTTATTTTGTTTAAATCGTTGACATCATTTAAGTTTTTTCTAGATCCGTCCTGTATAAGATATAAATCAAGTACAACACTATATTTAAAATAAAAAATTAGTAAAAGAATAGAATATATGAAATTGTATAGATAAAATCGGAGACCTCAGAAAAAGACTTAGGTGATATTAGCATGTAGGATTTGAGACTGACCAACTATAATGAGATGCATGTATATAAATTACGGAGAAATGCAGTTATTAAAAAGAGATATATCAATCTCATTTGATTATTTTAACTTAATAATTACGTCATGAATTTATATACACGTGTCACTCGATGGTTGGTTGGACCGGAATCGTACATGGTGATCCACATAGGATTTCAGCCTATCTAAACATCGGGTGACACATTTATATAATTTTAGGAGAAAAGTAATTATTAAATAAGAGTGATGGTAATCTAATTTGATTATTTTTAATTAATAATTACATCTCTTCTCACTTTATGTTTTTATCTGTCTTATCTCAATTTTAGAAATTCTCCATCAATGTTTTGATATTCTAATGATTTTTTAAATATTCAATTATTTAATCTAATTATATTTATTTATGCAAAGCTTATTAAGGTAAGATAATGAGTTATGGAAGATTATATTTTTATGGAAAATTACTTTTAAAAAAATAACTTATGAGGTTAACATTTTTTTTTTCTCTCTAGTTTATCACCAATGAAAATTACCCAAAATATCTCCCAACTTTATAAAATTAACTAAACAAATGTCCACGTGGATTTAACCTGTGTCTTGAAAAAAAGAACTTATGAGGTTAACATTTTTTTTCCTCTCCACTTTATCGTCTATGTTTGAAAATTACCCAAAATAGCTCCCAACTTTATGAAAATAACTAAACAAACCTCCATGTGGATTTACCCGTTACTTTAAAATGGTTGAATTGTTTAATTAAGAGTTAATCTAGCCATTTTAAATAAATAAAAAGAAAAAAATACTTTTAAAAAATCCTAAGTTCTAGTTATTTTACCATTTTACCACCTTTATTTGAATTTTTTTTTCGCTCCTTATATTTAAAAATTAACTAAAAGACAAAATCTCTGAGTAGACGGAAAACATTAGTGGAGATGGTTGGGTCCAGGTTGAACAATTTTAGGCTTTTAATTTTATTTATTTCAAATAGAATAAAATAAAATAAATATATAGGTCATATAATAAAAATTAAATTAAATAATATTATACAAAAATAGATTAAATCATTCAATTTTTTATACCTGAAAAATTAAATATATACAATTAAATTAGGTATTAATAATTCTATTGTATGATTTAATTTAATCATTATTATAAGTGAATATATTAAGTTTTTTATATATTTTAATTACATTTATTTATATTACTTAATATATATATAGATATAATATGTTTTTAATTTTTAGAAATAAAAGATGGAATGCAATCGGTGAAATCAATCAATTAAAATTTTTTGACAAATTTGGAAAGGATCATTTCCAATCTAGTTCTGGATTTTCTCGTCCATATTTATTTCTAAACCTTTGATTGATTGAGTAAGGTTAATTTAGTCATTTAAATATATATTATAAAAAAAAGTTACGATTGTAAATAGTTAAACTCGTTTAAAAGATAAAAACAAACAATAGATTTTTTAATAGCACTTTTCATAAAATATACCGCAGGAATATTTAGGTCTTTTTGTATTTTTTAATCTCCAACAAATTGAGGGTTGATTTTATTTTTTTATTTTTTATTTTTTTATTTTTTTATTATTTAATTCTCACACGTAGGTGGTGAAATGAAAAAAAAAATTAGAAGGTGCTTTAGTAATTTTTTAATTACAAATGGACAAAATTTTATCATGTATTGATTTATTTTATAAAATTCACAAATTATTTCGTTTGATTATATATATATATATATATATTAATAATTTAGAATAGTCAATTAAAAATTTATGCATGTACTTTAATTAAAAAAAAGTTACACTACTTAAAAATCATCACAAATTTAATTTTATGATTATCTATGTTTTTCAAAATAATGTTATTATAGTATTAAAATGACTTACCAAATATATTACTTTTATCTTTAATTATATTTACATTTATGGATAAATATAAATTAATATAAATAGACTTATTTCTATAACCACATATATATATATATATATATATATATATGAATTGAATGACAATTTAATCACTACTTTATTACTATTTCCAATTTTAATGTTAAATTTTTTCTACATAGATAATAAATTAATATTATTCCTACTTACATAACAATTTATCATGTTATTTTTATCAATATTTTAATAGGATAAAATTTTCTAATTACAAAATAAATTATGGGATATTTTTTTCAAAAAAGCCATCTTTTTTTATTTATTTATTTTCGAATTATACTAATATAAAAAAATAAAATTTCTAATCTATCACAAGCATTAAAATTTTTCTGTGTTGGAAAAGACATTATATATGTTTACAGATATAATATAATAATAATAAGATTTAGTCCAATTTAATTTCCGGTTAAAAATCTAATTCATATCCGTCATTAAAATTTAAGGAGTCATGTGATTTTAATTGTCACAAATAGATAATGCAGCATATTATGAGAGGGTGAAAAAAAAGCTGTTTGCTAGCCTGCAGACTCTGTGAAAAATAATATGTGGAATGAATAAATTAGAATTCTATGTAATTGATTTTTTAAATATGGAAATACCTTAATATTATTTTACTGAGTTAAAGAAATAAATTCATTACTGTTATTTAAAATATATTTTAATAGTTATTTTTATAATTTTTAAATATAAATATAATAGAAACCATATGAAATATAATGTATATCAATGAATATATCCCAAAATACAAAAATTGACTGTACACTAGAATCTGTGAAAGACTCAATTACTGGCTGACAATAACGATAATACAATTCTCATTTTTACAGATTAGTATATGTGATTTGTAGTGATTTTACAAATTTGTAATGATTCAAAGCCTTCTTCTCTGGAGGAGGCAACGGAAGTGGACTATCTTCTAGTTATTCTCCACCTTCTTTTATCTTAAGTCGAGATCTCCAACAGATAATGGAAAACAATGAAATAGAGGGCTTTTCTTTTGACCCGTGAACATCCTATATATCATATATGTAACAATAATTGAAAGATATTTCCATTGATATATGAAGGAAAGTGAAGAATTATTCTGCTTACTTGAACAAGATAAGAAAAGAAAATTCTGGTGAATTGTTGATCCAATACATATGAAAACCGTATTGAAATATTTTTATAATCTTCACTGGTTGCATGGTTAAGCTGTGTAGAGATAAAATAGTTTAATTTTTGCTGTGTAGAGATAAAATAGTTTAATTTTTGCTGTGTAGAGATAAAATAAATTAATTTTAACCATAACTTTAAATCAGCTTGAACATGTTAATTTATTTGAGTTACACTTCTTTAATTATTAACAATAGAAAGAAAATATAAATTTAACAAAAGATGAAAAGATTCATCAATGGAGCAATATGCTTAGTTTTATATAAATAATATATTGATATTTTCAAACAGGTATTTCATCAAAATTTTATTTATAAATGATTAATAAAAAAACATAAACTATATATGAATAATTTAATATCTTACTTTAGATAAAAAAAAATAATGATGGAGAAAAGGATTTATTTTCAATCACAAACTAATATATAAAAGAGAAGATATGTAAATTAGATACTTTCTTCTTAAAAAGAAATAACCATAACAAAGAGAGAGGAATATAAAAACCAACCATGAAGATTGAAACTTATTCAACAACTCCAGTTATGAAATAGAGTGAAAAAAGAACACTCTCAATTTAAAGGGAGTAAGAGGGGCCGGTAGTTTATAATAATTAGAAATAATTATAAAATATTCGATTATTATTCGAATATACATAAATTCTATGAATATTCTTAGAATATTCGAATATATATTAATTTATTTGAACGTTGGTTGTTTTAGTTTTAATTTTTGCTATATAAATATACTTTTTAAAAATTAATATTAATTTATTAATTTTTAAATAAATTAGTTCAACCTTCCATTATCATCTTGACATCTTTTTAACCAATTGTTCCATTATATATTATTCAAAGATACTTCTCACATTTAAACAAAATTAAGTTAAAAATATAGTTATTAATAGAATAATCATTTAAAAACTAAAACTCTTCATGGCTAAAAGTATTGTATCTATTTCTGTGAAGTGGTGATATGAAATTAAAGAATATCAACATTCCAATTTAATACATAAGAAAATGGTTGATCGTGGGTGCATATGAATATTTTGTACGGTTTATACTTTACACTTTATTTTATCATCATCTCGAATTAAAGTAATAATTTTTCTTATACTACTATTATATATATATATATATATATATATATATATATATTTCTCAGTAGTTTAAAATAGCGGTGGTCAGGGACGGAGCCGGGGGTATATACAAATATTATTTTTCTTTAAAAGATGTATCCAATATATACAAATATTATTATCAGAATTAGTATTTTGGTATTTGAGTATTTGAACTTGAATCTATCTTACTGGATTTGTATTTCAACTATCAATTTGGAATTACTTTTAAATAATAACAAAAATAAATTTATGACTATATACAAATATTATTTTTCTTTAAAAGATGTATCCAATATATCTTTTACATTAGTTATTTGCATTTTATTTATATTTTATGACTTTAATTAAGTAATTAATGACTATTTTAACTTGAATTAGTATTTTTGTTATTGTGGGTATATATATATATATACAAATATTATTTTTCTTTAAAAGATGTATCTAATATATACAAATATTATTATCAGAATTAGTATTTTGGTATTTGAGTATTTGAACTTGAATCTATCTTACTGGATTTGTATTTGAACTATCAATTTGGAATTACTTTTAAATAATAACAAAAATAAATTTATGACTATTTTAAAATGTTTAGTGGTTTCCATTTAGTTATTTTAGTTTTATGATATACATGTCATCATTTTTGTTATTATTTGATAAAAAGAGTTTACTATGCAGTATATTTATGTTTTAATGGAGTCATAAATTTATTCAAGGTCCTTTAATAAAGTTAGAATAAACTTTTCGCAATAAAATGATGTGGTGTAAATTTTTTTTAAGAAGAAATAATATTAGATAATTTTATTTATTTATTTATAAATATGAATATAAATTTTATTTTAGGAATAACATTAATAATAATAATAATATATAAATATATATATGTTATATATATATAAAAAAAGACATCCATAAAATAAATGATAATGGATGATTTGAAATATTATTCTCAAATATATAAATATGTGTATACATAAATATATATATATATATATATTTTTTACTTTACAAAATAAATTTATATCTTTTTTTTTTGTGATAAGTAACTTTTTCTTTTGTCTAAATATATAAATAAAAAAATTCCTATATATATATATTGCAATAAACAAATAAAAATATTATGCATTTATTTATTTTATAAGTTACTAAAGAATATTTTTTAAATTTATTTTATAATTAAGAATAATCAATTAAAAATATTATATAAATATTCTGATAAAAAAGTTACCATATTTCAAATTTGTCTCTCATACATTTATATTTATTAATATCTTAGATTTTTTTTATTTTATATTTACCATTATTAAAAATATATTATTCCCAAAAATAAATTTAATTAAATATTTATGGATGAATAAAATTATACAAGTAATTATGATTTAAGTATAAAATTATTTTCCAACTAGTTAAAGATTATTATTATATATTCTTTTTATAATTTTTCAAAATATAATATTTATTAGAAAAAATATATTAAATTATTTTCTGGCCCTACTCTAT